>CAKASE010000043.1:0-10000 GCA_916720795.1 Danaus chrysippus | reverse complement strand
GTGCCAGGGATGAGGAAACGGCGGCGATGGCGGCGCGGCGAGTCGAAGCCGCAATATCGTCGGTAAAGACGCTGCCGGCCTCATCTCTAGCGAAGGAGATGGAAAGGGCCCTGGGGGTGATCGTGGAAGTGGCTACGAACTCTAGGAATCTGAAGGGAGGATGGGTCCGGGCGCTGAAGACGTCGGCGGCGTTGTTGGGAGAGGCCAAGGACGTCCTCCTGCAGAGGACCAGCGGGAAGGAAGCGGAAATCCTCCAAGCCCGGCTCGAGGAGGAGAAGCGCAAGAACGCGCTTCTCCAACAAGAGCTGGGGATGCTGAGGGACGGTCAGGCCCGCCTACGGGCGGACCTGGACAACCTCTCATCCCCAAGGGCAACGAGGACGGACAGAGAAGAAGGAGAATTTCGCGTGTCCCTGATGAGGGAAATCGGCGCAATGATGGACGCGAAGCTCCAGGGGATAGAGGGGCGCCTGATGCCTGAAAGGCGCCTCAGACCTCCCCTGGCATCGGACAAGACGCAGGCACCACCGACTAGAACACCTGCACCGGCCACGACTTCGTCAGAGGCCAGGCGGCCTGGTGCGGCGGACAACGGCACCAAGGCCAAAAAGGCCAAAGTCAAGGATACGACAACAAGACCTCTGCCCCTGCCGCCTCCTTCCAGGGAGGAGACATGGACAGAGGTAACCAAAAAGAAGAAAAAGGGAAAGAAGGCACAGGAGACAAGAAGAACACAAACTCGACAGCAGCCCAATACAGGGCGCAAGCAGTCTCGACCAAAGGGGCAGGCGAGGGAGGCCAGTCGGCGACCTCCGCCTAAAACCAAACTCAAAACGCCCAGGTCCGCAGCGGTGGTCATCACCCTCTCTGATGACGCCGCTGCAAAAGGAGTCACCTACGCCTCCATCCTCAAAGAGGCGCAGGCAAAAGTAGACCTAAAGGAGACGATCGGTATCGAATCGGTCAAGTTCCGCAGGGCCGTTACCGGAGCCACGATACTCCAAATACCGGGAGCTGGTAACGACCCGAAGGCGGACTTACTTGCTGATAAGCTGAGGGAGGCCGTCGGCGGTGACTGTATCCGCATCTCCAGGCCCGTCAAACTCATTGATATGAGAGTCACGGACCTGGCGGACTGTGTCACCGCTGAAGACCTCGCCAATGCCATCGTCTCCAAGATGGAGTGTGCCGCGGCGCAAGTGAAAGTGGGCAAAATTCGCCAGGATAGGTCAGGCCTCTTCGCAACATGGGTACAAGTGCCCGTCACCGTTGCGAAGAGACTGGCAAACGAGAAGATCCTGCTGGGGTGGACGGTGCCCAAATTCGCCATCGGGGCACCCAGAGAACTCCGATGTTACAGGTGCCTACAGGCGGGCCATGTGGCACGGCACTGCAAGGAGGAAGACCGCAGCCGTCTGTGTTACAGGTGTGGCAAACCCGATCACATCGCTGGGGAATGCAAGGAGAAGGCACACTGTGTGGTCTGCGCATCCCACAGCAAGAATGCCAACCATCGCTTGGGAGGTCCAAAATGCTCGGCCCCCAAGAAACGTATACCAAGAAGAGCTATCGCCATGACATCGGCGGCGTCCCAACCGAGCGGGGACCAAATGGAAGTTACGATCGTGGGACATCAATAGGATGAAACACAAAGTTCTACAGGCGAACTTAAACCACTGCGCCAGAGCTCAGGACCTGTTCGTCCAAAGCTTAGCGCAGTGGTCATGTCATCTCGGACTTATCACAGAACCATATTACGTCCTGGATAGATCCGACTGGATTGGGGACTTAGACGGATTAGTGGCAATCGTCCTGAACAACAACATCAGCGACACACCTCCAGTCAGACTATCTAGGGCGGGCAACGGCTGCGTTGGGGTCAAACTTCGCAACACGCTGATAGTGGGAGCCTACTGCTCCCCTAACATAACCCTGGCGGAGTTTGAGGCCTACTTGGGGGGAGTGGCCTCCATCATAACCGGATTCAACTGTCCCCACGTCATCTTGGCGGGTGATCTCAACGCCAAAGCTGCAGCCTGGGGCTCGGCCACTACGGACGGAAGAGGAGAGGCGCTTCTTGAATTCCTGGCCTCACATGATCTAGTGCCCATGAACAGGGGCACAGAATTAACTTGCGTGCGCATGGGCGGGGGTTCCGTGGTAGACGTTACCTTCGCGAGCTCCTCCATTGTCAGCCGAATCCAAGGCTGGGAGGTACTGACCGATGTGGAGACCCTTTCAGACCACCGGTATATACGGTGGAACGTCCTCCCATCAGCAGATGCTCCGAACAGCCTAAGACGCGGCCCGCCGGAGTTTGGGCCCAGGTGGTCCTTAAAGTCTCTAAAAAAGGACGACCTGGAGTTGGCATCGCTCATCACGGCTTGGTGTCCCAAACCCGACGAGCCATCATCGGAGAGCGAAGCGAACTGGCTGGCTGAAGCCTTGGAACATGTCTCCGACTGTTCCATGACTCGAATCCGCGCTAGACCGCCTCGAAAACAGGTGTACTGGTGGTCGAGTGAACTTACGCTACTGCGCAGAGCATGCGTGACCGCGCGTCGCCAGTACACCCGTCACAGACGAAGGCGAGCACTGGACGATCCCGGAGAAGAGGATCGGCTGTACGAGGTCTACAGAGAGGCGAGAAGGACCCTAAAAAGGGAGATCGCCGCTGCAAAGGAGAGGGCATGGACAGAGTTCCTCGAGACCCTGGAACAGGACCCTTGGGGACGGCCATATAAGCTCATAATGAGCAGGCTGCGCCCCTGGTCCCCTCCGCTCACTTCCACCTTAGAGCCGGAGTTCCTATCTCGAGTGGTCTCTGTCCTGTTTCCATCCGCCCCTCCCCCCTCGAGCAGTGCATGGACAGACGCCGTTACTGCGACAACACCCAATGATGTCCCAGCGGTGACTGAGGGTGAAATGTTGCTCGCTGTAAACAAACTGCAGGGCAAAAGAACAGCCCCGGGTCCCGACGGGATTCACGGAAGAGTGCTGGCTCTTGCTCTGAAGAACGGAATTGGCAAGAGGTTTTCGGAACTATTAACCCGATGCCTGACTGAGGGACGTTTTCCCTCCCGCTGGAAGACAGGCAGGCTCGTGCTCTTGAAGAAGTCGGGCAGACAGGCGGACTCTCCGTCTGCGTACAGACCCATTGTGCTCCTTGACGAGGTTGGCAAATTCCTTGAAAGGATTATCGCCGACCGCATCAACAGGCACCTTGCCGCGGACGGACCGGAATTAGACGACGCGCAGTTCGGGTTTCGGCGCTCGAGATCCACTATCGACGCCTTAGCCCGTCTGCGCCTTATCACGGACGAGACAACTTCACAGGGGGGAATTGTATTGGCGGTGTCATTAGACATCGCCAATGCATTTAACACCCTCCCCTGGGATTCTATACTTGAGGGACTCGAATACCATCGTGTCCCCAAGTATTTGCAACGAATCATCATCGACTATTTCAGGGGAAGAAAGATCGCCTTCCCTGGCCAGACGAGCTGGCAGGAGCACGGGGTCTCGTGCGGAGTTCCACAAGGGTCTGTCCTAGGACCACTCTTGTGGAACATAGGCTATAACTGGGTGCTAAGGGCAGCGCTGTGTAGTGGTGTGCAAGTCATTTGCTACGCCGACGACACGCTGGTCGTAGCATCCGGCAAAGACCTAAGAGAAGTCAGTCTCAAGGCTACGGCGGGAGTGGCGCAGGTCGTCGCCCGAATTCGTCGGCTGGGCCTGACCGTAGCCCTTGAGAAGTCGGAGGCTATCTGCTTCCCTGGTTCCAGACGGGCCCCACCCTCTGGAACAAGGATAATAGTCGGGGGCGCCCCGATTGAGGTGAAGACGACCATCAAATACCTAGGACTTGTCCTGGATGGTCGATGGTCCTTTAGGGCTCACTTCGCCGCTCTTGCTCCTAAATTGGACAAGACGGCGGCAGCTCTTGGTCGTCTTCTACCAAACATCGGCGGCCCAAGCGAGAAACGGCGCCGGTTATTCGCCGGCGTGGTGAGATCGGTGGCCTTATACGGGTCACCCATTTGGAGCGATGAGGCTCGGCACCTTGCAACTAATAAGGCGATTCTTCGTCGGTCGCAGCGCACCATAGCCATTAGGGTGGCGAGGGCTTACCGCACAGTGTCTTGCGACGCTGTGTGTGTGATAGCCGGACTCCCACCCTGGTACCTGGATGCCGCTGCATTGGCGGAGATCTACTGGCGCCGTGCTGACCTCAAAAGAGTCGGAACCGAGCCATCACAGGACCAGCTCAGGTCCTGGCGAGCTGAGACCCAGGACTGGGTGCTCGCCAAATGGCAGGAGGAGCTAGCTCTGTCAAGAGTCGGCTCATGGACGCTGGACGCCTTCCGACCTATTCTCAAGGACTGGACGAGGCGGCGGTGGGGAGCTCCCTCTTATTGGCTGGTTCAGTTACTGACCGGCCATGGCTGTTTTGGAAAATACCTTTTCAAAATAGCCAGAAGAGAGGAGTCACCCGCCTGCCACCACTGTGACTGCGCTATTGATACAGCCAGTCACACCCTATTTGACTGCCCGGCATGGGCAAACGACAGATTGCCCATAGCCGGCCTATTCACCGGACACGACAGATCGCTGGCGCACATCGCGCAGCGCATCACCCAAAAGAAGGAACTCTGGGAGGCTCTCAACGTCTTCGCAGAGTCCATCATGAAACGGAAGGAGACGGCCGAAAGGGAGAGGGAAGTCGACCCTGCGGCCACTCAGGCGAGGCGTCGAAGACCCGGAGGGCGGCGGCGAAGATACGCCGGTCGCATCCCGTAGTTAAGGTGTAAATAAATTAAGGTGTAAATAAATTAATTATTATAAACATGTATATATATATATATTTATACGTTTTGTTTAGTTTTAGTTTAATGCATTATTTTTAGTTTGTAGGTTTTCATTCGTCCCTTTATTGAGGGACGAATAGAACGTGTGTGTCTATTTATACTTTTTTAGAATAATAGCACACAACAAGCAGACGGCAACAGCAGGAGAGCCGCGCGTCAATGACGCTGAGCGGCGGACGTACGTCGAAGCCCGGAGCAATGGACACACCAGTCACCGGACTTCGGCTACTACGAAAGGATTGGGCCTTGGAGGTTTAGTGGGTAGTGGCCGAACGCCTTTAGGTCGAGCCCCACACACCCCCGTGTCACTAAATTTGCCCAGGCACGGGAAGTCCGTAATAGGATTCCTCCAAGTAAAAAAAAAAAAAAAAAAAAAAAAAAAAAAAGGTTAGGTTAGGTTAGGTTAGGTTAGGTTAGGTTAGGTTAGGTTAGGTTAGGTTAGGTTAGGTTAGGTTAGGTTAGGTTAGGTTAGGTTAGGTTAGGTTAGGTTAGGTTAGGTTAGGTTAGGTTAGGTTAGGTTAGGTTAGGTTAGGTTAGGTTAGGTTAGGTTAGGTTTAGGTTAGGTTAGGTTAGGTTAGGTTAGGTTAGGTTAGGTTAGGTTAGGTTAGGTTAGGTTAGGTTAGGTTAGGTTAGGTTAGGTTAGGTTAGGGTTAGGTTAGGTTAGGTTAGGTTAGTTAGGTTAGGTTAGGTTAGGTTAGGTTAGGTTAGGTTAGGTTAGGTTAGGTTAGGTTAGGTTAGGTTAGGTTAGGTTAGGTTAGGTAAGTTAGGTTAGGTTAGGTTAGGTTAGGTTAGGTTAGGTTAGGTTAGGTTAGGTTAGGTTAGGTTAGGTTAGGTTAGGTTAGGTTAGGTTAGGTTAGGTTAGGTTAGGTTAGGTTAGGTTAGGTTAGGTTAGGTTAGGTTAGGTTAGGTTAGGTTAGGTTTTAGGTTAGGTTTTAGGTTAGGTTAGGTTAGGTTTTTTAGGTTAGTTAGGTTAGGTTTTTTTTTTTTTTTTTTTTTTTTTTTTTTTTTTTTTTTTTTTTTTTTTTTTTTTTTTTTTTTTTTTTTTTTTTTTTTTTTTTTTTTTGCTCCCTCTGACGTGGTCAGAGACCTTGTTTACAATTGTTTGTTAAAATCCTTACATACAAGTTCTCGCACTCATGATGGCCTTTCATACTTCATACTAAATCTTTCTTTCATCCATCCCTTTCATACCTCTGACCAGTGTGTATCTTTCTATCTATCTTTTTGTCTATTTTCTATTTCTTATAGCTAAGGGGGAGTAGACACAATCAGTTTTATTTATTTTGTTCCAACAGACATAAAATTTCAATTTACAATATAATGCAAAATTATATACATCTAAATTTAAAAACTATCATGGTATAATATAAAATAATATAGATGATTCGCTAAAATTATATAATTAACTTAGCTGTTGGATACATTATTAGTCATTACAAAATCTTAAGCTAATATAATTAAAATAGTTAAACCTAAGTACATAGCCAACATTCAAAGTGCCAATAATTAATAGAATTCCAGTTATAATAAATAAGATTAAAATGTTAAAAAAGTTAAAAGTTAATAAATTAAATAAGTTAAGTTAAAAATTTAAAATTGTTAAAATGTTAAAAACGGTGCAATCACCTCCTTGTTTTGTTTCTATCGTTTGCAATTTTCACTAGTTTCATACAAAACCGTTCTAGGTGCGGCCTGGAGTGCTCATCTGCGATGAGTTTCGCGATGTTATTCTCGTTAATTGAAATCCCAGTACTTATTTCCAGGTCGCACCTATCGCGGTCATGCACAGGACATTCGAAGAGGAGGTGTTGCACCGTTTCGGCCACCTCAGGATCGCACACACATGATGGACTATCTTTGAGCTTAAATCTAAAAAGATAAGCCGCGAAACCTCCATGCCCCGTCAGCACTTGCGCCCACCCTGACGTCTTGTCGAGGCACCTCGTCGTCCGATAAGCGCACCATGCATCAGGGAAGAACATGCGTGTAACCTCCGCCGCAGCTCCTTCGGTGTACCTCCTGTTCCAGCGCCGGACCGCGCCCTCTCTCAATCGTCGTTTGACATATGAGATCGGACACCTGTCATAGGCCGGGGCAACCCTCGACTTGGCCGCCAGCCTAGCCAACTCGTCGGCGCGCTCATTGCCGGGTATCCCGACGTGAGCCTTCACCCAACAGAACCGGAGAGTTTTACCTCTCCCCTGCAACTCCCTGATATTCTGCCGAATATGGGTAGCGAGGGGATGGTGCGTATCCGGGTTACGGATCAAATCGAGTGAGGAACGGGAGTCGCTTAGCACCGCCGCATCGTCGAAGTTCCTCTCGACAACCAGGTCCGTAGCCCTAGCTATCGCGAGCAACTCCGCCTGAAAGACGGTGCACACCTTCTCCAGCCTCAACCGCTTCGTCCGAACCTCAACCCCATCCCGCCAGTAAGTGTATGCCGCCCCGACCCCGTCATCCGACTTACTACCGTCGGTGTAAAATCAGATGCGCGGGAAGGTGTAGCTCTGCTACATGTTCGGGGAGCATACTGTCCAAACAAACGTAACTTACGTCTGGCTCACTGGCGGGATGAGGAGCCTCCGTAAAGGCCACACGCCCCTCCAGTTCGCGGGAGTCCAGCTCGTCGATCGGGCGTCCCCGTTTGCTCTCGAACAACCGGGCACCTCCCATACCCGAAGATCGAGCGGGAGGAGACCGGCCAGCGTGAGCGCTGCGTTGAGCGACACCGTACGATGTGACTTAGCAATCTTCTGTGCAAATCCCCTCTGGACGGTAGCAAAGGACCTTTGCACAGAGATCTTTTCGGCGGCCTTCGCCCAGGAACTCGCGCCGTACAAGATGGTCGGTTCTACGACCGCGGTATATATCGTCCTGATGATCTCCGAATTCAGGCCCCACTCCACCCGAGCCATCGTTGACAGTTTCCTATACAGGCCAGTCGCCTTACGACATGCGTAGGCAATGTGGCTATTGAAAGTTAGTTTACTGTCCACGATGACCCCGAGGATCTTGAGTTCGGTAACCATCGAGATGTCAACCCCGCCCAGCTGTACAAATGGAGTGTCATACTTAAGCTTGCGCGTGACGACCATGGCCTGAGTTTTTTTCGGCGGAGAAGCGCAGCTTATTCATGACACCCCACTCCCGCGCTACAGCCAGGGCGGCATTGGCATCCCGCTGGATATCGAGTGCCGTGTGCCCAGAGAACACCAACACGATATCATCCGCAAACGCTTGCACGTACGCGCCCAGCCTATCCAGGTTATCCAGGAGGGGGTCCAGCAGCATGTTCCAAAACAGGGGTCCACCTATGGAGCCTTGGACACAGCCTTTGGTCTGTGGTTTCCGCACGGTCCTTCCCGCGTAGTGCACGGCGACGCTTCGGTCTCTGAAGTAATCCTCAACAAGACGCCTTAGGTTTACGGGAATACCTTTCTCAATCATTCTACACTTTATGGCCGGCCACCACGCGTTGTCAAACGCCCCCTCGATGTCGAGAGAGACCATGAGGGCGGTCTCTTTCCTGGAAAGAACACCTCTGACGTGCTGCATCAGGTCATACAGCGTGTCCTCCGTGCTCCGCTGCGGTGTGAAGCCGTACTGCCTTGCATTGGACTTGGGCAAGACGTGCCATCGGATTCGACGACACAGAATTTTCTCGAAGATCTTGCCCAAGACGGAAAGGAGTCCAATGGGGCGGTACGACTTTGCGCGGGCATAGTCTTGTCGAGCCGGTTTCCTGAGCACCACGACAGAAGCCTCCTTCCACGGCGCTGGGAAGCACGCCAGGTCAAGACATCGGTTCAGAATGGTCAGGAACAGCTGTTCGCCCGCGCATATGGCGTGCCAGCATATGTCGCTGGTGAATCCATCCTGACCCGGTGCCTTTTTAGGGTTGAAGCTGCGCAGCGTCCGAACCAGTTCACCCCGGGTGATCGGGGGATCATCGGTATCATCAGGTAAGCGTACGCCGACCAGGTCCGCTCGGCTTCGGACGACGGCATGGACTTCAGAGTCTGTGCCGTCGTCGTCTTCGGCGAAGAATGTCCTGGCCAGCAACGCCACCGACTGCTCCGGGCTCTGCACAACTCCTCCCTCCACGAGAAGCTGGTCCTCGCGGTGACCCGACGCTCTCCTCAGTACCCGGTAGATACCATCCCACATAGACTCCCGCTCTTGCACCGAGGTAAAAGCCTTCCATCCCTCCGTTTGAGCGTTGACAACCCTCCGTTCATACTCCGCCTTGGCTATCAGGTATTCGTCAACCACACATTCTCTGCGACGCGGCGCCGCACATCGGATCCTGCGGCGTTTCGTGTTAACATCACGACGCAGCCTTTCAAGCTCATCGTTCCACCAAGGAAAGCGTTTTTTACGTTTGGGGGGTTTTGGGGGGGGTATGGCTTTAGTGCACGCCTCCTCCACGCACTCTATGTACTGGGTTACCGCCGTTTCTAGTTGGTTTCGGTCGGTAACCCTTTCAATGGCCTCCGGGGTGAGGCCCCTTTCTGCCAACCCTCTACGCATTTCCTCGGCGAAACGACCCCATTCAGCCTTCCGGGTGTTGAAACGTCGAGTAGTCCACCGAGCGTTGCCCCCAGGCGGAACCCTGAGACCCAGAACCACACGTATTGCTCTGTGATCCGAGCTGGTCACGGAGTCGTCCACTTTCCACTCACGGACGCTTCTCAACAACCCGTGGGTACAGACGGTAACATCGACATGACTCGTGTACCTCCTGCCCCCACGGATCGTATCGAAGGTGGGGACGTCTCCTCTGTTCAATACGTGCAGCTCTAGGTCATCAAAGAACCCCCTGAGGGTCTCGCCCCTTGTGTCCTCCTCGACGCTACCCCACCACGGACTCCATGCATTCCAATCGCCACCCACAAGGATCCTGTTGGTGCCGACCTTCCCCATGAACTCTCGTAGCTGGACCAGGTATGGTTCGATATCCTCCGTGCCCTCGAGGTATACAGAGACGACCGCCACGGTCCAATCTCCCGTCTTGAGAACCGCAGCCACGATATTCTCTGTGACTATCTGAGGGTTCACATGAACCTCCAGGTCGTCATGGAAGACCATGACCGCGGCCTTGACGGGTTTGGTCCTAGCGTCCTCCCTCT
>CAKASE010000041.1:0-13421 GCA_916720795.1 Danaus chrysippus | reverse complement strand
TGCGCCGAGCTCACTTTCACTACAGAGGCCGCTCCTAGACCCGCCTCCTCCCCCGACGCTATACTGCATCTGCGAATACTCTACAGACATAAGTCAGTTTACACTGGTTATAGGATATCAATCAATATAATATATTTTCATTTTCTTTTATAAATTTCTATAACACAACTATGTAACACACTCTTAGACCAGCAGGCATATATAAATCAAATCCCATAAAAATATACAAATACCCCAATGAACTATAGTAACCACTAATAAATATATTAATTATTTTTAATCCCCAGATGGCATCGTTAAACATTTAAACAAACAAGTATGTAGTATTAACAGATTTTATTTTCACGACGCAAAAAAAAAAAAAAAATTGTATACAGTTCGTAAATATTTGCAATTATGTATGAAAAACTTTGTTGTTCTAATATAATATTACTGCAGGCACGGACATTCTATCTCATCTCCTCGTGACACAACACACAAACGCGTACTTAACTGAGGAACTAGCACGAGCCAACACCGTCCAGGGAAAGAAACCAAAACCTGATGATGAAGTAGAGCTTGTGAGTATCTACTAGTGATTACTCATACTGTTTTGCGATTATATTATAATATATTATGACATTTGCCGCTCAGGCGCGAGGGCAACGATAGCTCAATAAGCTTAAAATAGTGCCTAGTAGTTTTAAACAAAATAAAACCAAATTTTCATGTCACATAAAATCAAAATAAAATTTTCATGTCTTAATAACAATTTTATAGAAAATATTTGCTCTTTATTCAAAACTCTTAAAGTAATTTAAAAACGGCTTAAATAAACATGCGTTTCGTAAGGAGGAATTCATTTATTTCAGTTTCAATATTAATTTTAAGAGGTCACATCAAATAGTATACTACGTAGAAGAAATTAAAATCATCGTATATCTGTCTTCAGATGATTCCAGTGTACGCTGAAGGCTGTGAGCTGACGGCCAACGTGCTCTTCTACATGGACCATCTCAAACAACACCAGGACAAGGAGCTGGAGATTAAATGTACGAGATGTGTGCTGAGATTCGTACGTCTCGGTGAATCAGTTGTATTATTCAGTATTGTGTTTGTAGTTCAAACTCTTAAAACCATTTAGTATTTGCGGGATAAATTTAGAAAATCATTGTTTTTTCACATGGGCAGTTATACTTTGCGTATTCAGGAGTTCGGAAACCATCCGCTTTATTTGTGTTAACGTTAGACCAAACAACAAGAAATGTGGTTTACAAAGGAGCACTTCAATGAAACGGATAATTTGCGGACACGTATAACGCTTTCGATTCGGTATCTACTTTTGATTCACTTTTATTTACTTAGAGAAGTTCAACTCAATAACATTACATTTCTGTAATCGAAATGAATTCATTACTGTTGTGAAACGAAATTAAAATTTTCGTTTTCAAATATAAAAACAATAAAGAAATTCGTCATCTTTTAATCACCAAACGAAATGTTACATAAAACAAAGCCTGGTGGCGAAACGGAGTTCGCCGGGTTTTACTAGTCTCATTATACAATAAAAATAAACGCTCACATCTCGTCTGTCCGTGATGACGGTTGCTGAGAGGTAGCCGAAACGTCGGGAGTATGTAGTTTTTTTTATCAAAAATCAAGTAGCGTAGTATATCCGAAAAATATTAGTTTTCATTTACAATAAAAATGAGTTCAATACACACATTAATACGTATAATATTTTTCAGGTCAACTGAAAGAGCATCAGATTCGAGACCACAACCCGTTCGAGGAGGTTCTACCTCTGTGTTCTACTGAGCACTTGATTAACCTGCCCAAGGTATGTAGGTCATATAACTCTACTGCTACTTGTATATGCTACTTATTTATCTACAATTAACAAACTGCAATTATATAATAATATATTATTTTCAAAACAAAGCCCCGCCCTCCCATCAAGGACGTCGCGTGTCACGCCATCAGCGACACGTATGAAGGTGTCACGTTGGTCATACAAGAGGGTCTTCTGTGTCGCGAGTGTGACACGACGCTTGACAGTGACAAACACTTCTTGTTAGTATAACCACTTGATAAAACGACGCTGCAAACATTGAATACAATCAGATTTTTTGAATGTCAGTAAAGAGACGTAGTTTTTCTTTATCGTTTTGAAAACACTCATTAACTTTTACAAAAAAAATGTTATTTTAGTAGCCCTTATTATATTGTGATATCATCTTTTTAATATTTCTATATTTTCTAATGAAGAAAGATTAGATAAATAATATACCCAATGTGTTTAATACATACAAAAGTATAATTTTAATATTCTCAATATACAGCGGTCGCACGTCGCGCAGCAAGTGTCCATATGCTACATCATGTTACCGAGCGATGTTGAGACACAGTGGATATTGCGCCGGCTCACTTTCACTGGAGGCCGCTCCTAGACCCGCTCCCACGCTATACTGCATCTGCGAATACTCTACAGACATAAGTCAGTTTACACTGGTTATAGGATATCAATCAATATAATATATTTTCATTTTCTTTTATAAATTTTATAACTAACTATGTAACTGTTAGACCAGCAGCATATATAAATCAATATAAAATATACAAATACCCAATGACTATAGTAACTAATAAAATATTAATATTTTAATCCCCAGATGGCATCGTTAAATTAAACAAGTATGTAGTATTAACAGATTTTATTTTCACGACGCAAAAATTGTATACAGTTCGTAAATATTTGCAATTATGTATGAAAAACTTTGTTGTTCTAATATAATATTACTGCAGGCACGGACATTCTATCTCATCTCCTCGTGACACAACACACAAACGCGTACTTAACTGAGGAACTAGCACGAGCCAACACCGTCAGGGAAGAACCAAAACCTGATGATGAAGTAGAGCTTGTGAGTATCTACTAGTGATTACTCATACTGTTTTGCGATTATATTATAATATATTATGACATTTGCCGCTCAGGCGCGCGAGGCACGATAGCTCAATAAGCTTAAATAGTGCCTAGTTTTAACAAAATAAACCAAATTTTCATGTCACATAAAATCAAAATAAAATTTTCATGTCTTAATAACAATTTTATAGAAAATATTTGCTCTTTATTCAAAACTCTTAAAGTAATTTAAAAACGGCTTAAATAAACATGCGTTTCGTAAGGAGGAATTCATTTATTTCAGTTTCAATATTAATTTTAAGAGGTCACATCAAATAGTATACTACGTAGAAGAAATTAAAATCATCGTATATCTGTCTTCAGATGATTCCAGTGTACGCTGAAGGCTGTGAGCTGACGGCCAACGTGCTCTTCTACATGGACCATCTCAAACAACACCAGGACAAGGAGCTGGAGATTAAATGTACGAGATGTGTGCTGAGATTCGTACGTCTCGGTGAATCAGTTGTATTATTCAGTATTGTGTTTGTAGTTCAAACTCTTAAAACCATTTAGTATTTGCGGGATAAATTTAGAAAATCATTGTTTTTCACATGGGCAGTTATACTTTGCGTATTCAGGAGTTCGGAAACCATCCGCTTTATTTGTGTTAACGTTAGACCAAACAACAAGAAATGTGGTTTACAAAGGAGCACTTCAATGAAACGGATAATTTGCGGACACGTATAACGCTTCGATTCGGTATCTACTTTTGATTCACTTTTATTTACTTAGAGAAGTTCAACTCAATAACATTACATTTCTGTAATCGAAATGAATTCATTACTGTTGTGAAACGAAATTAAAATTTTCGTTTTCAAATATAAAACAATAAAGAAATTCGTCATCTTTTAATCACCAAACGAAATGTTACATAAAACAAAGCCTGGTGGCGAAACGGAGTTCGCCGGGTTTACTAGTCTCATTATACAATAAAAATAAACGCTCACATCTCGTCTGTCCGTGATGACGGTTGCTGAGAGGTAGCCGAAACGTCGGGAGTATGTAGTTTTTTTTTATCAAAAATCAAGTAGCGTAGTATATCCGAAAAATATTAGTTTCATTTACAATAAAATGAGTTCAATACACACATTAATACGTATAATATTTTTCAGGTCAACTGAAAGAGCATCAGATTCGAGACCACAACCCGTTCGAGGAGGTTCTACCTCTGTGTTCTACTGAGCACTTGATTAACCTGCCCAAGGTATGTAGGTCATATAACTCTACTGCTACTTGTATATGCTACTTATTTATCTACAATTAACAAACTGCAATTATATAATAATATATTATTTTCAAAACAAAGCCCGCCCTCCCATCAAGGACGTCGCGTGTCACGCCATCAGCGACACGTATGAAGGTGTCACGTTGGTCATACAAGAGGGTCTTCTGTGTCGCGAGTGTGTGACACGACGCTTGACAGTGACAAACACTTCTTGTTAGTATAACCACTTGATAAAACGACGCTGCAAACATTGAATACAATCAGATTTTTTGAATGTCAGTAAAGAGACGTAGTTTTTCCTTTATCGTTTTGAAAACACTCATTAACTTTTACAAAAAAAATGTTTATTTTAGTAGCCCTTATTATATTGTGATATCATCTTTTTAATATTTCTATATTTTCTAATGAAGAAAGATTAGATAAATAATATACCCAATGTTTTAATACATACAAAAGTATAATTTTAATATTCTCAATATACAGCGGTCGCACGTCGCGCAGCAAGTGTCCATATGCTACATCATGTTACCGAGCGATGTTGAGACACAGTGGATATTGCGCCGGCTCACTTTCACTGGAGGCCGCTCCTAGACCCGCTCCCACGCTATACTGCATCTGCGAATACTCTACAGACATAAGTCAGTTTACACTGGTTATAGGATATCAATCAATATAATATATTTTCATTTTCTTTTATAAATTTTATAACTAACTATGTAACTGTTAGACCAGCAGCATATATAAAATCAATATAAAAATATACAAATACCCAATGACTATAGTAACTAATAAAATATTAATATTTTAATCCCCAGATGGCATCGTTAAATTAAACAAGTATGTAGTATTAACAGATTTTATTTTCACGACGCAAAAATTGTATACAGTTCGTAAATATTTGCAATTCTGTATGAAAAACTTTGTTGTTCTAATATAATATTACTGCAGGCACGGACATTCTATCTCATCTCCTCGTGACACAACACACAAACGCGTACTTAACTGAGGAACTAGCACGAGCCAACACCGTCAGGGAAGAACCAAAACCTGATGATGAAGTAGAGCTTGTGAGTATCTACTAGTGATTACTCATACTGTTTTGCGATTATATTATAATATATTATGACATTTGCCGCTCAGGCGCGAGGCACGATAGCTCAATAAGCTTAAATAGTGCCTAGTTTTAACAAAATAAACCAAATTTTCATGTCACATAAAATCAAAATAAAATTTTCATGTCTTAATAACAATTTTATAGAAAAATATTTGCTCTTTATTCAAAAACTCTTAAAGTAATTTAAAAACGGCTTAAATAAACATGCGTTTCGTAAGGAGGAATTCATTTATTTCAGTTTCAATATTAATTTTAAGAGGTCACATCAAATAGTATACTACGTAGAAGAAATTAAAATCATCGTATATCTGTCTTCAGATGATTCCAGTGTACGCTGAAGGCTGTGAGCTGACGGCCAACGTGCTCTTCTACATGGACCATCTCAAACAACACCAGGACAAGGAGCTGGAGATTAAATGTACGAGATGTGTGCTGAGATTTCGTACGTCTCGGTGAATCAGTTGTATTATTCAGTATTGTGTTTGTAGTTCAAACTCTTAAAAACCATTTAGTATTTGCGGGATAAATTTAGAAAATCATTGTTTTTCACATGGGCAGTTTATACTTTGCGTATTCAGGAGTTCGGAAACCATCCGCTTTATTTGTGTGTTGTTAAACGTTAGACCAAAAAAACAAGAAATGTGGTTTTACAAAGGAGCACTTCAATGAAACGGATAATTTTTGCGGACACGTATAACGCTTCGATTCGGTATCTACTTTTGATTCACTTTTATTTTTACTTAGAGAAGTTCAACTCAATAACATTACATTTTCTGTAATCGAAAATGAATTCATTACTGTTGTTGAAACGAAATTAAAATTTTCGTTTTCAAATATAAAACAATAAAAGAAATTCGTCATCTTTTTAATCACCAAACGAAATGTTACATAAAACAAAGCCTGGTGGCGAAACGGAGTTCGCCGGGGTTTACTAGTCTCAATTTATACAAATAAACAAATAAACGCCACATCTCGTCCTGTCCGTGATGGTACGGTTGCTTGAAAGGTAGCCGAAACGTCGGGGGGTTCCCCCCGGAAGTATGTAAGTTTTTTTTTTTTCAAAAAAATCAAGTAGCGTAGTATATCCGAAAAATATTCAGTTGCATTTACAATAAAATGAAGTTCAATCAAACCTTAATACGTATAATATTTTTTCATGTTCAACTGAAGAGAGCATCAGATTCGAGGACCACAACCCGTTCGAGGGAGTAGGTTCTACCTCTTTGTTATAACTGAGCAATTGATAACCTTTTTTTTTTTCTTTTTTTTGTGCGCACTGGCCCTGGGATAGAAAAAGCTTTAGCGCATCCCCTCTCCGTCCGGGAGACTGGGATGGGGATGTGGGACTTCCCGGTAACAAGGATTCCGGTATACCCACTAAAACAACACAGTATGGCGCTCCGACCCTCGCCTCGAACTGACAGGGGGTTGGTGAATAACATCCGGTTTGCATCCAGCCCCCCGCCTGCGTATTGCCCCGCCTTGTGGAAGACCCCTCACGCACCACTCGTGGGGGAGGGCTCTGTTGTGGCCGGAGGCGCACTGGCACATCTCTGCGCAGTCCGCAGGGGCGGATGAAAGTGACGCTGTGTGCGCCGCCTTCCGCCCCTCCTTCTTCTGACGGAGCTCCTGGAGCTCTCTCGCGCTCCTCGCTCCGCCGCCTCATTCTGTGACATTACGTCTTCGCAGAAGGAGGCAACTGCAGTCCAAAGCTCCTCACTCCCCAGCATGGCGGTGACCACACGAGGGAGCGAGAGGTCGTGCCAAATCACTGCACACCAGTGCACGACGGGGTCACGGCCCACGATGGGCACACCTCCATGGTGTGCTCTGCCGTGTCCTCCGCATCTCAACACTGGTGGCACGACGGGGACTCCTCTCTCCCGATCACGGTGCAGGTACGATCCGAAGCAGCCGTGCCCGGGACAGCACCTGCACCAGACGGAAAACGAGAGGGAGCCATGTGAGCCGATCTGAGCCCAGGTCTTTTGAGGGACGGGCCCAATCGCGTCCAGCGTCCTTGCGACCGAATACGTTGAGGTGGCGAGGTCCTCTGTCCAGTGTTGGACGACCGCGGTTCCCTCGCTCTCCTCATCGAACGGCAAACCCTCTCAGCGACGCTGGGGCGCTGGCCCAAGCGCCAGCTGCTCCACTCTCCATTCGTAGACTCTGGCGAGCACCCACGCCTCGCAGCTCCCAAGGAGGGGTGCCCGCCAGAACGCACGCTGCCGCGAGGATTACCGTGCTGGTAAGCCCTTCGCCACCCTCTGCGCCAATAGCCCTTTGGGGCCTCCGGAAGCGGCTGCGTTTTCCCTCCTATGGAGGGAGTCGCCCAGATTGGGGCCCCGTAAAGGGCCATGCTTCTAAGTATGCCGGCATATAGTCGCCGGCATCGATTCACGGGTCTCCCCAAGATTTGGGAGGAGCCAGGATAGGGCCCCGCGGTCTTCAATAGGCGCGTCGACAGCCCGCTAAAAATGAGGGGCCGAAGGCGCCACACTACTGTCGAGTATTCAGGCCCAAATATTTCATCCTGGGCCTGTAGCTCTACCGATGCGGAAGCCCCCCACAATTGTGAGTGCGCGTCGGGCGGTTGGTTTGCGTGTTGCCGAGACCTATTGAAGAAGACGGCCTTCTGTCATTGACAACGCAATGAGCCGTCAGCCCCAGGCGGGAGATCCTGTCAGCTACCAAGGCTCCTCCCGCCGAGTGCAGGCCGGTCCGCCGACTCGAAAAAAATTTTCTCCGCCCGATCAGTCAGGAGGGTGTCATCTGCCCAAAGCAGATGATAGGGACGTTGCCTTGCGGTGGAGGTTTCCCCTCGCAGGAGCCGTTCGAATCTGATGTTCCAACAGGAGCGGTCCTTAGAAACATAAACCCTGTGGGACACCGGACTCGACGCTGTAGCCGCCGCATGTCCGCGCCCGCCCTATTTGCGACGAGGACCGAACGGTCCTCCACATGTGTTGCTTAGGAGGACCCCGCAAGTATGAAGGCACTCCATGATAGCGAAGTGCCTCTAGGATGGTGGAGTGGGGGATGGAGTTAAAAGCGTTAGCAATGTCAAAACTCTGGACACGGCCATATCTCCTACTCCCGCATCCTCCCAGGGCTTCCATCGCCTCGCTCACCTGATCCCTCAGTGACGGGACAGGGATGCGTGCCTTCCAATGTCCGAAATCGCCTCAGCCCGCGTGAAATGCCAAACTGAGCGTCAGAGACAGGTCTCCCGGGCCAAATTGTGCCCAGACTGTTCATTGAGGTCGGGTGGCCAGCATCCTCTCGAAACATTTTACCGACCTCATCGAGTTAACACGATGGGTCGGTAAGCCGAGGGGGAGTCCACTGGCCGACCCTCCTTTCGTAGAAGGCACAAAATGTCCCTCCTTCCATACCCTTCGGGGCAACCTTTTGGACGCCAGAAACGCTCCCCCCTGAAAAGGTCCCGAAAACCTGGAGCCCATCTGGGAAACGGGCGATGGCCACCACCACTCGCAGGATGCCGTCCGGTCCCTGGGGCCGTCTTCTTCTGGCGGAGGCAGGCGATCGCCTCCTCCAACTCCTCCTCCGTAAACAGGGGGCAACCTTCTTCCACCCGTTTGGGGCCACACCGCGCGGCGGTGGGTTCATTGTCGGAGGGGTGAACCTTTTCCCTGCGGGGAAACAGGGACTGTACATCCCCAGATACAGCAGCGTACGGCTCGAGGGTCTCGGCATACTGGGGGACCGTATCTGGTCTCAGCTTGTTCCGTGCCGTATTGGAAACCCGGTCTCCCAAAAGGATCGTTGTCGTGAGGACCTACCAACATTATTGCGATCTCTTCATGGTCTCGGGGTCGGCGGCGAGTCCTCATTCGCTTAAACACGTTTTCGCCTCTACGTATGATCGTAGAGGCGATCCTCCTGGCGAGATCGCACTGGGAGCGCCGCCGAGCGGCTTTCCTTGTGTACTCTCGACTGCCCGGCCACACAGGTAGCTCGATAGCGCCTGCCAATTCTTCCGTACCACCAGTACACCGCGCGCGGCGAGGAGGCTGACGTGTGGACCGATGCATGCTTGCATTGGCATTACCTCGCGTTCAAGGGACACCCTTCAGTTTGAGCATGCCCCGTGCGTCCCACGGGTGCCTGGGACGTTGCACGGGCGGCGCGGATCGCAGTTCCTGGACGAAGGCCGCCTCCCGTTTTTGGCGGCCTTCTGGTCCTGGCGGTTAAGCGCCCTACCGCGGGAAGGTGTGACTGGCCCTCGAACGGTTTCATAACCTGGGAGGGCCCATGGTCCGGAGATAATCGAACCCGCACATAATACGGGTGGTGGCCACTTATAGAGTCTCCGGTCAGGCTCCACCCGCCAGTCCCCGATCGCCAGGCAGCCAAGGAAGGGGTGGCGAAGGCGAGGTCCACTTGGAGCACCCCTCCTCAGCCGCACGCAAGGTGTGTACCTGGTTTCCCTCTATTTAGGAGGGGACAGGACCTTGACGCCACCTGACCACGACTCCACCTCGAGGTCGTCCCGAGTGCGGTCCGTGCGTGGGCTACCCCACGCCCCCGACTTGGCGTGAAGTCGCCCACCACCATAGACCCACGGCGTTGCGCTTTGCTCTGTTGGCCAAACATGGAGCGAGGACTCCGAGGAAAAATTCGCGAAGTCCGTGAGAGGGCGGTTGGGGGAGAAATAAACCCCTATTAGGGCTATATCTCCCCATGCGGCGTGCCAGCCACGTATCCCGGCCCCTTCTCTAAGAGCTATGATGCGAGATGGGGGGGGATTCTGTGAAAGACCGCGCAAAGCCAACCCGCCCACCGAGCCCATCTCGTCTCCCAGCCATCTGCCAGGGACTGAGTAGCGGCTCGGCAACAACCGCCACGTCCACCAACCACTCTGCAAAGGTTTTAGTTTGGACCAGCAGGTCACGTGGGCCGCCTTTGCAGTGGTTGATGTTCGCCTGGAGAATGCGTAGAAGCCCGGCCATTAGTCGGTAGTTCATTTGCATCACCCTTCGTATGGCCGGCACTGGGACTGGGATCGCAGAGTGACGGCGGCAGTCAGCAGCAGGCCGTTGTAGTAGTCAACTGCGCTTTTTCCCTTTCTTTAGGGGAGGGGACGGCATTTCCTACACCCGGCACATAATGTTGTGCGGGCTGGACGCCCACTGTCAGCGCGACACGGTGCGCAGTGTGGTCCTTTGGTGTGCCGCACAGGCGGTGGACTTGTGACCCACCTTGACCGCAGCGCAAGCACAGGTCCTGTGCGATCGACACATGTTCGCCATGGACAGAGGGCCCGGGTGATGACCACGATGCAGAAGCACTTGTACGTCATCGCATCGGCTCGTCCTCAAGAGCCCCGCCAACCGCAGAGCTGAAACCAACCGGGGAGGCGTCACTTCGCCAGGATGGCCTGTGCAGCCACGACCTGTGGCACTCCAGCTCGCAAAGCTGCCCATGCCCCCACGGCCAGGTCTTATGGCGCGGCCTTGTAATTGGCTGCGATGTCGCAGCTCCCCAACGCCGCGACTGCTGCCCCACGACCTCCTCTTGGGTGACCGAATCGTCGAGATCGGGTTTCACCTCTAGAGTTACGCACTTCACTGGCCATTAGCGACTTTGGCCGTGTCTGCGATTGCCTCCTTCAGTTGGTTGGCAAAAAAAAAAGTGTCGGTCTGTGGGCGCTGCCGCTGAGCCCCCCGAAAACTCGAAAATTCGGGGGCCAACCGGTTTGAGTCCGTCGGCACGGGACCTGACCCTCCTACCCTCACCCGGTTGCACGGGGTCGATATTTGGCACGAGCCCGTCGCAGCACGGACTCGTACGTCTCCCCACGTGTAAACAGCTTCCGCTGTGAGGGGTCACCACTACGGCGCGGTTTTTGGAGGAACGAGCTTCCTCCTCTTTCCCGCCGGAGCTTTATATTGGCTGCCAGGGACTCAGGTACCTGGCTTTTTTTCCCCTTTCGTGCTTCTTGCCAACCACCTTCTTCCATGGCTCGTTGGAGGGTGTGGTAGAAGGCAGCAGGGCATCTTCCCTTACAGGAGCTTGGGCGGGCGCTGGAGCAGCGCTGGGCTCCCGCCTGTGAGGTAGGGGCCGAAGGGGACTTCTTATTCCCTTCTCCCCTTTTCCCTTTGCCTGCCTTCGTGGCCTTGGGCTGCTCCTTCTGCGCTGGCGCTGCTTCTTTCTTTTGGGGGCGGCGGTGCAGTAGAGGTCCTGTTGTCGAGAGTGGAGGGCGGAGATGCTCTTTTCCGGCAGCAGCCGGTCCATCAATGCCTGCGAAGCAGGCTTTTTAAAGGCCCTACTCCTCACATGACCACCGTTTACGGATGATGTCCTCAAGATTGGAGGGGGCCGCCGCTGCAAATACGCCGGACCTTCCGAGGTCCCTTCAGACCGGGCCATAAGCTCGGCAATTGCGAGCGTGCAGCGCAGGACATCTCCTTCTGTGCAAGGCGGTCACCTTTCGCGCTGCAGTAACCGGCGTCTCGATTGGAACTTATTGCGACTGCGATATAGTGTTCGCCCTAATAGATGCCATTAATGGACCTGGCCTTGCCGCCCGACATATGGGAGAGGGGCCCTTTGGAAGGTTCCCCCTTTAGGTTTGAGGACTTGGGTGGCCGACAGCCTCAATAAATTTTCTTTTTTCTTTTCCACCTTTTCACCCTTCCATTTCACACTCCCCATCTGGTTCTCCATCAGGAGATGCCAATGCGCTCCACCTCCTCTACGGAGTTAGTCGTTCCCCCCATAGCGGACGGTAGGCCTGCGGGCCGTAAGCCTGTCCTTCGCTCTGGTCCGTCCGGCTGCGAAGAAACCTTCGCCTCCTTAGGTGGCAACCACTTTGTTGCCTGGATTTTAAATACTCACCTCTAGATCCGCCCTCTACAATGGCCCGTTTTTGGGCGGTGTCTTGGCAGTGTCCGTAGATCCCCCGACTTTTGGTCGCCCACAGGAATCGCTTTCCTGGGACTCTCGGCGGATCGATATCCACAATCTGCTCACGCTCATGGACGGACCTCAGGTGTCCGAGTAGTCACAGTGGTTTGGCCCACACTATGGAGGCTTTCCTTGCAGCCAGACGGTGCGCGCCTAGCCTCAGACGCTGATGCGTCCCCGTACGTTGGCTCCTGAGAAGGGCTCTTTGGGTTGGCCGCTTGAGAAGGAGGGCCTTGGGGGTTGGACCCTAGAGTAAGTGCCTTTTTGGGAGGCGCCGTGTCTGGAGGCGGCCCTCGGATTGTTTTGGAACTCATTTTCATCACTACAACCACAGAATCTAGCACGATCCGTCGTGGTCGTCTGCGAAAAGGATCTACTCATCCACTCCAGCTTGCCCACTAAACGCTTTACCAACAAATTATTTAAAACCTCTTTAAAATAATTCGCCTAAGTGAAGACAGAACAACTTGTGTATTATAAATTGGCACCAAGTGGGATGGGATAACTTGACGATTTCGGAAGCGGGGGGGGGGACAGACTATGTAAAGCTTCGAAGCTCAGTGGGTCGTTAGCCAGCCGGCCTGCCACTCCGTTACGGTTGTCCAAGGCGCGACGTTGCCCGTGTATGTCCTAAACTACGGAGAAGTCAACACTGTGGGGGGACCCCGCAAGCAACTTGATTAACCTGACCACTAAGGTATTGTACGGTCATAATACGCCTACCTGCTTAACTTGGTATATGCTACTTATATATCTAACAATTAACCACAAAACTTGCAATTTTGTAATAGTAGTATTATTTTCCCCCAGAACAAAGCCCCCCTCCCATCAGACGTCGGTGTCACCCATCAGCGACCACGTATATGAAGGTGTCCACGTTTGGTCATTACAGAGGGTCTTCTGTGTCGCGAGTGTGACTCTACGCCTGGTTCGAGTGTGTCCGCTGACAGTGACAGACTACTTCCTGTTTTAGTTATATTCCACTTGATAAAACGAGCGTCAAAACATTGAATTACAATCAGATTTTTGAATGTCGTAAGAGCGTAGTTTTTGTTTCTTTAATCGTTTTTGAAAACACTCATAATTTTTACAAAAAAATTTGTTATTTTAGTTAGCCCTTATTTATTGTGATATCATCTTTTTTATATTTCTATATTTTTCGTAATGAAGAAAGATTAGATACATGATATACCCAATGTTTTATA
>CAKASE010000040.1:5000-15849 GCA_916720795.1 Danaus chrysippus | reverse complement strand
GTCGCGTTCGAGCCGCCGTAGTGATCGAACGTCTTGGTGTGATATTGTGATTAGGGTGTGCCGTAGCGAGAGCCGCTTGCTAGTTGGTGTGATATTGTGATTAGGGTGTGCCGTATCGAGAGCCGCTTGCTAAACTGACTAACGTAACTTAACCTAACCTGGTTTTGTGTTCTGGTTGGGAGATTGGGTATGGGAGATAGGGAATATGATGGGGGGGGGGCCTGCCCCGGGGGGGGAAACGGGCAATTTCTTAGAGGTGTTTTCGGGTGTGGACGACTCGATGTCGTCTCGTCCGGAGTCGGCGTTAGGGGCCAAACGTCTCTTTTCGGAGATGTCTGGCTCCGATACCGAGACTGGGGTCGGGATGTCTCGAGGGTTGGAGCTGGTAGGGAGGCGAGGCCGAGGTAGACACCTGGCTAGAGCCAGGAAATTCTTGCGCCAGCGGGAGGAGGAGGATTCGGAGGCTGCCTTCGACTCCTGTATGGAGAAAAAGTTGGCGAAGGAAAAGGGGAAAGGGAAAGGGAAAGAAAAGGAGGGTCCCTCCGGAACTGGAGACGATGGGGGCGGAGGCAATCGTGGTTGAGGCGGAGAAAAGCCTCAACCTGATTAAGGATTTGGTGGGGAAGAGTACCAACCTTAAAGGGGGGTACTCTTCCAAAATTATGAAGGCCTCCGCCTTCTTGAGGGAGGTGCTCGACGTCCTGGTGACGCGCACAGAAGCGGATGAGACCCGCCGTCTTAGAGCTGACATCGGTCGGCTCGAAAGGGAAAAATGCGGGTCTGAGGGAGGAAGTGCGCGCTCACCGGACGCAGTTCGAGGAGATGCGGAAGGAGAGGGCTTCCGAAATAAAGGCGGCATCTGAGGGCCCGATCGGCCGGGACCAGATACAAGTGCTGGAGTCCAGCATCGCTAGGTTGGTAGGCAACCTAGTCGATGGACGTCTTGCAGCGCTTGAGTCCCGGCTTCGTGGAGAAGAGGTTTCCCGCCCCCCCCTGGCGGGTGACAAGTCGGCCGTGGCTATAGCCGCTAAGAGGGCAATCCGCCAGGTGGCCCCTCCAAAAAGGGGCCAAATCGGAGGAACCTTCACCGGCGCCATCGGCACCGGTCGTATTGTCCGGGGAAGACTTCCCTTCCCTCCCTGCGTCTTCCAAAGGGAAGACCAAGAGGTCCAAGGGAGGGAAGGAGGTAGCCTGGACCGCCTTCGGTCCTTCCACCAGCGGTGGAAAAGGTGGCGTAGTAGCAGTAGCTGGCGCCGGGGCCAGCGCGGCGGGGTGGACGGAGGTGGTCCGCCGCAAGGCCCCCAAGAAGAAGGAGGTGGTGTCGGTTCCAAAGAAACCGGCGCCACAGCAGAAGGAGGCGGGCCCTAAAGAGGGCCCCAAGAAGGTGATGCTCCCGCGCTCCCAAGCCGTAATCATCAAATTACGGCCTGAGGCAGCGGCCCGAGGGGCATCATATTTGTCGGTCCTCCTCAAAGCTGAGAAAGAGGTGGACCGAAAGGAGCTGGGGATAGGGCCCCTGAAGATCCGTGCTACGGCAACGGGGGCCCGGATCATCGAGGTGCCCGGCTCCACCAGTGCGGACAAAGCCGACGCTTTGGCCGAAAAACTGAAGTTCACACTGGCAGAGGAGGTGGAGGTTACGAGGCCCGTGAAATATTCTGACCTGAGGGTCACGGGCCTCAACGACGCGACAACCGCGGACCGGCTAATAGCCGCGGTCGCGCAGGAGGGGGGCTGCACCGAGGCCCAGGTCAGGGTGCGCAACGTGCGCCCTGGGCTTCGAGGCACAGGCTCTGCCCTGATAGAGGTGCCAGCTGTGGCGGCCAAAAAGCTGCTGCAGCTGGGAAATATATCGGTGGGGTGGAGCCAAGTGCGGCTCTCATACATGGAGGCACGACCCAAGCACTGCTTCAAGTGCTTGGGTATGGGGCACGTTGCGGCCGCATGCCCCAGTCCAAAAGACCGCAGCGGCCTGTGCTACCGCTGCGGCAAGGAGGGCCACAAGTCCGCCCAATGCACCGCGTCACCGCGCTGCGCTGTGTGTGCGGACGCGAGTAAGCCGGCGGACCATGTGATGGGGGGCCATTCGTGCCGTCCTCCATCCACCCGTGGCAAACTCCCCGACCAGCCTAAAAGGGCGGGGGTTTCGAGGCAGGCGTCAGGAGCTGAGATGTCCGAATAATGGCCGGACATCTCAGGTTCCTGCAGGCCAACGGCAACCACTGCGCCGGGGCTCAGGATCTTTTCCTGCAGTCCATGGCGGAGTGGGCCGTAGACGTGGCGGTCATAGCGGAGCCGTACTGTGTCCCTGCCCAAACTCATTGGGCGGGAGACGTGGACGGCTTAGTTGCGATCGTCACGCGGCCGGGAGCCGGGCCCCCCCTCGCCGTCAAAGCGAGGGGCCACGGGTATGTGGCGGCGGTTCGGGGGGAGGTTGCCATCGTCGGGGTATATTTCTCCCCGAATCGCGACCTGCCGGCCTTCGAGAGATTTCTCGACTCTCTCGGGCCGGTGGTAGGGCAGTTAGCGCCTCTTCAGGTGTTTGTGCTGGGGGACCTCAACGCAAAGTCCACGGCGTGGGGAAACCCCCGCACAACACCGAAAGGGAGGGAGCTGGAGGCATGGGCGCTGACTGCCGGACTGTCCCTTCTCAACTCGGGGACGGTCCAGACGTGCGTGCGACGGTTGGGAGGTTCAGTGGTGGACGTCTCGTTCGCCACTCCGACCATCGCACGCAGAGTGGAGGGATGGAGGGTTGAGGCAGGAGTGGAGACGCTTTCGGACCACCGTTACATACGGTTCGAAGTGTCTCCTACTCCTGCCGGTCGCCGGAGTCCAGTGTCGAATTCCTCGTCGCCTCGGGAGAGAAGTCGGTTCCCGCGTTGGGCGCTGTCAAAGCTCAACCGGGAACTGGCTAAAGAAGCGGCCGTCGTCGGTCGCTGGAGTCTCCCGGAGGGTGCGGAGTTAGGGGTGGATGAAGGGGCTAGCCGCTTTGGGGACGTTCTTCAAAACGTCTGCCGAGCGGCGATGCCCCCCGTAGGACGTCCCCCTCCGCGGGGAGCGGTATACTGGTGGTCTGAGAATATCTCAGACCTCCGGGTCGCCTGCAACGGGGCCAGGAGGGCATACACCCGGAGTAGGCGACGCCGCCCCCAGGACGAGGAGCGAGATGGTCGGCTGTACAGGGTCTATGTGGAGAAGAAGTTGATCCTGCAGCAGGCCATCCGCCGGGCCAAGGAGGCAGCCTGGCTGGAGCTGGTGGAGGGTCTCGATCGAGACCCTTGGGGCCGACCGTACAAGCGGGCGCGGAACAAACTCTGCGCCCAGTCGGCCCCCATCACGGAGGTGCTCCAGCCGGCTGCTCTGAGGGGGATCGTCGGGGAACTCTTCCCCGACGCTCCAGCGGGATTTACTCCCCCCAGAATGGCCCGGCTGACGCTGGAAGAGGGCGACCGCGTTCCGCCCACCGTCACGGAGTCTGAAATGGAGGCGATTCTGGCTCGCCTCCAGAGTAAGAAGAGCGCACCGGGTCCGGATGGGGTGCACGGGAGAGTTCTCGCTCTCTCCCTGGTGCACCTCGGTGGAGCCCTCAAGGAGCTGTTCGACCTCTGTCTGAGGTCCGGGCAGTTCCCGAGGGCCTGGAAGGAAGGCCGGCTTTGCCTTCTTCCAAAAGGCAACCGGCCTCCGGACTCGGCTTCGGCGTGGCGACCGGTGGTTGTGCTGAACGAGGCGGGGAAGGCCCTGGAGAAAATAATGGCCACCCGTCTCGTTCGGCATCTGGAGGAAGGCTCGGGCCCGGGACTGTCAGAGTTCCAGTTCGGGTTCCGAGCCCATCGGTCGACCGTCGATGCTCTCAAACGCCTGAGGGCGGTGACGGAAGAGGCGGAACGCAGAGGAGAGGTAGTGGTTGCGGTGTCGTTGGGACATCGCAAACGCGTTTAACAGCCTCCCACACAGCGCGATACAGGTGGCACTCGAGTATTTCGGAGTGCCCCTGTATCTGAGGAGGCTGATAAACAGCTACCTCTCCCAGAGGAGGGTGGCAGTCGAGAGCCGGAGGGGGTCCATAGAGTGGTGGACAGTCGAAAACGGCGTGCCACAGGGGTCGGTCCTGGGACCGGTCCTGTGGAACGTCGGATACGACTGGGTCCTGCGGAGTCGTCTCCTCCCCGGGATGGGTGTCATCTGCTACGCCGATGACACCCTCGTCTTATCCCGGGGACGAAACTACAGGGAGGCGGCGCGGCTGGCCGAGGTCGGAACTGACCTCGTGATCAGCCGCATAGAGAGGTTGGGGCTTCGGGTGAGAATAGACAAGACCGAAGCCCTCCTCTTCCGCGGGACTGGGCGGAAAGGACCCCCGCCGGGTGCCACCCTCCTCATTGGAGGAGGGAGGGTCAGGGTGAGTCCCACCATGAAATATCTGGGGCTCACTCTTGACGGAGGGTGGACCTTCGTGCCTCATTTCAAGGAACTGGGGCCGAAGGTCGTGAGGACGGCAGGTGCGCTGGGAAAATTCCTCCCGAACCTCGGAGGACCCAGCGCAGCTTGCAGGCGGCTATACTCTGGGGTCTGTCGGAGTATAGCCCTGTACGGTGCTCCCGTTTGGGCTGATCGCCCAATGAGCCGCAGGACCAAAGCCCTGCTGCGCTCTGCGCAAAGGGCTCCTGCGGTGAGGGTGATTAGGGGGTACCGTACGGTCTCCTGGGCCGCAGCGACTGCCCTTGCCGGCGATCCGCCTTGGGATCTCGTGGCGTCGGTTCGAGCCGAGTTGTTCTCCTATGTCTCGGGTAGGAGGACACTCGGCGAGAACCCTTCGTCGGAGGAGATCCGAGCGGTTCGTCGGCAGGGGGAGGAGCGCCTTATGCGGGAGTGGGGGGAGGACTTGGCGGAGCAGCCGTACGGTAGACGTACAACGGCAGCGCTTCGCCCGGTCCTAGAGCGTTGGATGAGGCGGAAACGCAAACCCCTCACTTTCCGTCTGACGCAGGTCTTAACCGGGCACGGGTGCTTTGGTTACTACCTGTGTCGGACGGCCAGGAGAGAGCCGGGAGAAGGCTGCCATGAGTGCGGCGCTGCGGTGGACTCGGCCCAGCACACCCTCGAGGTGTGCCCGAGATGGGCTGCGCAGCGCCAAGACCTTGTGGCGGCTCTCGGCGGAGTGGACCTGTCGCTTTCGAGTGTCGTGGAGAAGATGCTCGAGAGTGATGGGTCCTGGTTGGCGGTGTCCTCCTTCTGTGAGACGGTCATGTCCACGAAGGAGGCATCTCAGCGGGAAAGGGAGAGGGCGGCTGATGCTCCCTCCCCCCGCAGGCGACGTACGGGGGTGCGTCGGAGGCAATTCCTACGCCTCCAATAGCACCCCTGTGTTCCGGGCTGGGGTCGGCGTGGTAACCCGGCCCTTTTGAAAGCCCGGCGTCGTCGGGGTGGTCCTAATTGCCGGGATCGCCCCCATTCTCCGAGGGAGTAAGTCCGGTCTTTGCCAGGACCGGCCAGTCGCTGGTGTGCCCTGTCGCTGACAGATCCGGGGTACACCGACATAGCGGCCGATGGCTTTCGCAGTGGTTTTAGTGAGTAGGGGCCTGCCCAGGCCGAGCCTCACACATCCCTTCCGGCCCCACCAAGGCCGGTTGGACGGCTCGTAAAAAGAGTTTCCACTACGTCATCAAAAAAAAAAAAAAAAAAAAAAAAAAAAAAAGGTTAGGTTAGGTTAGGTTAGGTTAGGTTAGGTTAGGTTAGGTTAGGTTAGGTTAGGTTAGGTTAGGTTAGGTTAGGTTAGGTTAGGTTAGGTTAGGTTAGGTTAGGTTAGGTTAGGTTAGGTTAGGTTAGGTTAGGTTAGGTTAGGTTAGGTTAGGTTAGGTTAGGTTAGGTTAGGTTAGGTTAGTATAGGTTAGGTTAGGTTAGGTTAGGTTAGGTTAGGTTAGGTTAGGTTAGGTTAGGTTAGGTTAGGTTAGGTTAGGTTAGGTTAGGTTAGGTTAGGTTAGGTTAGGTTAGGTTAGGTTAGGTTAGGTTAGGTTAGGTTAGGTTAGGTTAGGTTAGGTTAGGTTAGGTTAGGTTAGGTTAGGTTAGGTTAGGTTAGGTTAGGTTTAGGTTAGGTTAGGTTAGGTTAGGTTAGGTTAGGTTAGGTTAGGTTAGGTTAGGTTAGGTTAGGTTAGGTTAGGTTAGGTTAGGTTAGGTTAGGTTAGGTTAGGTTAGGTTAGGTTAGGTTAGGTTAGGTTAGGTTAGGTTAGGTTAGGTTAGGTTAGGTTAGGTTAGGTTAGGTTAGGTTAGGTTAGGTTAGGTTAGGTTAGGTTAGGTTAGGTTAGGTTAGGTTAGGTTAGGTTAGGTTAGGTTAGGTTAGGTTAGGTTAGGTTAGGTTAGGTTAGGTTAGGTTAGGTTAGGTTAGGTTAGGTTAGGTTAGGTTAGGTTAGGTTAGGTTAGGTTAGGTTAGGTTAGGTTAGGTTAGGTTAGGTTAGGTTAGGTTAGGTTAGGTTAGGTTAGGTTAGGTTAGGTTAGGTTAGGTTAGGTTAGGTTAGGTTAGGTTAGGTTAGGTTAGGTTAGGTTAGGTTAGGTTAGGTTAGGTTAGGTTAGGTTAGGTTAGGTTAGGTTAGGTTAGGTTAGGTTAGGTTAGGTTAGGTTAGGTTAGGTTAGGTTAGGTTAGGTTAGGTTAGGTTAGGTTAGGTTAGGTTAGGTTAGGTTAGGTTAGGTTAGGTTAGGTTAGGTTAGGTTAGGTTAGGTTAGGTTAGGTTAGGTTAGGTTAGGTTAGGTTAGGTTAGGTTAGGTTAGGTTAGGTTAGGTTAGGTTAGGTTAGGTTAGGTTAGGTTAGGTTAGGTTAGGTTAGGTTAGGTTAGGTTAGGTTAGGTTAGGTTAGGTTAGGTTAGGTTAGGTTAGGTTAGGTTAGGTTAGGTTAGGTTAGGTTAGGTTAGGTTAGGTTAGGTTAGGTTAGGTTAGGTTAGGTTAGGTTAGGTTAGGTTAGGTTAGGTTAGGTTAGGTTAGGTTAGGTTAGGTTAGGTTAGGTTAGGTTAGGTTAGGTTAGGTTAGGTTAGGTTAGGTTAGGTTAGGTTAGGTTAGGTTAGGTTAGGTTAGGTTAGGTTAGGTTAGGTTAGGTTAGGTTTTTTTTTTTTTTTTTTTTTTTTTTTTTTTTTTTTTTTTTTTTTTTTTTTTTTTTTTTATAACGGCTCCCTCTGACGTGGTCAGAGACCTTGTTTACATTTGTTTGTTAAATCCTTACATACAAGTTCTCGCACACACGATGGCCTTTCATACTTCATACTAAATCTTTCTTTCATCCATCCCTTTCATACCTCTGACCAGTGTACCTACTTCTTATTCTACCTTATTTTTATTTTGGTTGGGGGGGAGTCGTCGCAATCACTCTTTATTTATTCCAACATTTCAATAACATACTATACACTATACAGTTTACAACACTATGCAACACAATCCAATATTAATTAAGATTATATAAAATTTTAAATTTTAAATAGTTCACTAAAATTGTATACACTACAACTAAAATTGTTGGAATACATTATTAATAATTTCAGTAATCTTAAAAATAATATAATTAAATTAGTTAACCCAAGTACAGAGCCTTAGTATATAAAATGCCATACATAATAAAATTTCAATTATAATAATAGAGTTAAAATGTAAATAAATTAAAGATAAAAAGTTAAATAAGTTAAAAGGATAAAAGTCAAATAGGTTAAAAAGTTAAAAAGTTAAAATTGTTAAAAGGTTAAAAAACGGTGCAATCACCCCCTTGTCTTATTCCTCAAATTTGCTGTTTTAACTATCCTCATGCAAAACCGTTCTAGGTGCGGCCTGTAGTGCTCATCTGCGATGAGTTTCGCGATGTTATTCTCGTTAATTAAAATCCCAGTACTTATTTCCAGGTCGCACCTATCGCGGTCATGCACGGGACATTCAAAGAGGAGGTGTTGCACCGTTTCGGCCACCTCAGGATCGCACACACATGACGGACTATCTTTGAGCTTAAATCTGAAAAGATAAGCCGCGAAACCTCCATGCCCCGTCAGCACTTGCGCCCACCCTGACGTCTTGTCGAGGCACCTCGTCGTCCGATAAGCGCACCATGCATCAGGGAAGAACATGCGTGTAACCTCCGCCGCAGCTCCTTCGGTGTACCTCCTGTTCCAGCGCCGGACCGCGCCCTCTCTCAATCGTCGTTTGACATGTGAGATTGGACACCTGTCATAGGCCGGGGCAACCCTCGACTTGGCCGCCAGCCTAGCCAACTCGTCGGCGCGCTCGTTGCCGGGTATCCCGACGTGAGCCTTCACCCAACAGAACCGGAGAGTTTTACCTCTCCCCTGCAACTCCCTGATATTCTGCCGAATATGGGTAGCGAGGGGATGGTGCGTATCCGGGTTACGGATCAAATCGAGTGAGGAACGGGAGTCGCTTAGCACCGCCGCATCGTCGAAGTTCCTCTCGACAACCAGGTCCGTAGCCCTAGCTATCGCGAGCAACTCCGCCTGAAAGACGGTGCACACCTTCTCCAGCCTCAACCGCTTCGTCCGAACCTCAACCCCATCCCGCCAGTAAGTGTATGCCGCCCCGACCCCGTCATCCGACTTACTACCGTCGGTGTAAATCAGATGCGCGGGAAGGTGTAGCTCTGCTACATGTTCGGGGAGCATACTGTCCAAACAAACGTAACTTACGTCTGGCTCACTGGCGGGATGAGGAGCCTCCGTAAAGGCCACACGCCCCTCCAGTTCGCGGGAGTCCAGCTCGTCGATCGGGCGTCCCCGTTTGCTCTCGAACAACCGGGCCACCTCCCATACCCGAAGATCGAGCGGGAGGAGACCGGCCAGCGTGAGCGCTGCGTTGAGCGACACCGTACGATGTGACTTAGCAATCTTCTGTGCAAATCCCCTCTGGACGGTAGCAAAGGACCTTTGCACAGAGATCTTTTCGGCGGCCTTCGCCCAGGAACTCGCGCCGTACAAGATGGTCGGTTCTACGACCGCGGTATATATCGTCCTGATGATCTCCGAATTCAGGCCCCACTCCACCCGAGCCATCGTTGACAGTTTCCTATACAGGCCAGTCGCCTTACGACATGCGTAGGCAATGTGGCTATTGAAAGTTAGTTTACTGTCCACGATGACCCCGAGGATCTTGAGTTCGGTAACCATCGAGATGTCAACCCCGCCCAGCTGTACAAATGGAGTGTCATACTTAAGCTTGCGCGTGACGACCATGGCCTGAGTTTTTTCGGCGGAGAAGCGCAGCTTATTCATGACACCCCACTCCCGCGCTACAGCCAGGGCGGCATTGGCATCCCGCTGGATATCGAGTGCCGTGTGCCCGGAGAACACCAACACGATATCATCCGCAAACGCTTGCACGTACGCGCCCAGCCTATCCAGGTTATCCAGGAGGGGGTCCAGCAGCATGTTCCAAAACAGGGGTCCACCTATGGAGCCTTGGACACAGCCTTTGGTCTGTGGTTTCCGCACGGTCCTTCCCGCGTAGTGCACGGCGACGCTTCGGTCTCTGAAGTAATCCTCAACAAGACGCCTTAGGTTTACGGGAATACCTTTCTCAATCATTCTACACTTTATGGCCGGCCACCACGCGTTGTCAAACGCCCCCTCGATGTCGAGAGAGACCATGAGGGCGGTCTCTTTCCTGGAAAGAACACCTCTGACGTGCTGCATCAGGTCATACAGCGTGTCCTCCGTGCTCCGCTGCGGTGTGAAGCCGTACTGCCTTGCATTGGACTTGGGCAAGACGTGCCATCGGATTCGACGACACAGAATTTTCTCGAAGATCTTGCCCAAGACGGAGAGAAGTCCAATGGGGCGGTACGACTTTGCGCGGGCATAGTCTGGACGAGCCGGTTTCCTGAGCACCACGACAGAAGCCTCCTTCCACGGCGCTGGGAAGCACGCCAGGTCAAGACATCGGTTCAGAATGGTCAGGAACAGCTGTTCGCCCGCGCATATGGCGTGCCAGCATATGTCGCTGGTGAATCCATCCTGACCCGGTGCCTTTTTAGGGTTGAAGCTGCGCAGCGTCCGAACCAGTTCACCCCGGGTGATCGGGGGATCATCGGTATCATCAGGTAAGCGTACGCCGACCAGGTCCGCTCGGCTTCGGACGACGGCATGGACTTCAGAGTCTGTACCGTCGTCGTCTTCGGCGAAGAATGTCCTGGCCAGCAACGCCACCGACTGCTCCGGGCTCTGCACAACTCCTCCCTCCACTAGAAGCTGGTCCTCGCGGTGACCCGACGCTCTCCTCAGTACCCGGTAGATACCATCCCACATAGACTCCCGCTCTTGCACCGAGGTAAAAGCCTTCCATCCCTCCGTTTGAGCGTTGACAACCCTCCGTTCATACTCCGCCTTGGCTATCAGGTATTCGTCAACCACACATTCTCTGCGACGCGGCGCCGCACATCGGATCCTGCGGCGTTTCGTGTTAACATCACGACGCAGCCTTTCAAGCTCATCGTTCCACCAAGGAAAGCGTTTTTTACGTTTGGGGGGTTTTGGGGGGGGTATGGCTTTAGTGCACGCCTCCTCCACACATTCTATGTACTGGGTTACCGCCGTTTCTAGTTGGTTTCGGTCGGTAACCCTTTCAATGGCCTCCGGGGTGAGGCCCCTTTCTGCCAACCCTCTACGCATTTCCTCGGCGAAACGACCCCATTCAGCCTTCCGGGTGTTGAAACGTCGAGTAGTCCACCGAGCGTTGCCCCCAGGCGGAACCCTGAGACCCAGAACCACACGTATTGCTCTGTGATCCGAGCTGGTCACGGAGTCGTCCACTTTCCACTCACGGACGCTTCTCAACAACCCGTGGGTAGGTTAGGTTAGGTTAGGTTAGGTTA
>CAKASE010000039.1:0-23830 GCA_916720795.1 Danaus chrysippus | reverse complement strand
TTACCAAGAAGACAACTTGTCATTACTTCTCCTGGTGCGTCGTCTGCAGGTAGCATGTCGGCGTGGAGTACATGGCGTACATTTGATGTTTGAAGCCTTCTTCATTGACAAAACTGAAAAATATAATTAATATATATATAATAACATATATTTATGTATATTAATATAAACTCCAAATATTGTAATGTGTGGTTCATTTTAAATTGTATAACATATAACGAAACTGTTACCAAGAAGACAACTTGTCATTACTTCTCCTGGTGCGTCGTCTGCAGGTAGCATGTCGGCGTGGAGTACATGGCGTACATTTGATGTTTGAAGCCTTCTTCATTGACAAAACTGAAAAATATAATTAATATATATATAATAACATATATTTATGTATATTAATATAAACTCCAAATATTGTAATGTGTGGTTCATTTTAAATTGTATAACATATAACGAAACTGTTACCAAGAAGACAACTTGTCATTACTTCTCCTGGTGCGTCGTCTGCAGGTAGCATGTCGGCGTGGAGTACATGGCGTACATTTGATGTTTGAAGCCTTCTTCATTGACAAAACTGAAAAATATAATTATATATATATAATTACATATATTTATGTATATTAATATAAACTCCAAATATTGTAATGTGTGGTTCATTTTAAATTGTATAACATATAACGAAACTCTTACCAAGAAGACAACTTGTCATTACTTCTCCTGGTGCGTCGTCTGCAGGTAGCATGTCGGCGTGGAGTACATGGCGTACATTTGATGTTTGAAGCCTTCTTCATTGACAAAACTGAAAAATATAATTAATATATATATAATAACATATATTTATGTATATTAATATAAACTCCAAATATTGTAATGTGTGGTTCATTTTAAATTGTATAACATATAACGAAACTGTTACCAAGAAGACAACTTGTCATTACTTCTCCTGGTGCGTCGTCTGCAGGTAGCATGTCGGCGTGGAGTACATGGCGTACATTTGATGTTTGAAGCCTTCTTCATTGACAAAACTGAAAAATATAATTAATATATATATAATAACATATATTTATGTATATTAATATAAACTCCAAATATTGTAATGTGTGGTTCATTTTAAATTGTATAACATATAACGAAACTGTTACCAAGAAGACAACTTGTCATTACTTCTCCTGGTGCGTCGTCTGCAGGTAGCATGTCGGCGTGGAGTACATGGCGTACATTTGATGTTTGAAGCTTCCTTCATTGACTAACCTGGCAAATATAATTATATATACATAATAACAATATTTATGTATATTAAGATAAAACTCCAAATATTTGGAATGTGGGGTTCATTTTAAATTGTTATAACCATATAACGCAACTCTTACCCAGAAGACAATTCGGTCATTACTTCTCCAGTGCGTCCCGTATGCCGGTAGCATGTCGGCGTGGAAGACAGGTGCGTACATTTGTGTTTGAAGCCTTCTTCATTGACTAACCTGAAAATATAATTATATCTATATATAACATTCTTTATGTTACTTAATATAAACCTCCAAAATTGTATGATGGTGTTTCTTTTAAATTGTATAACATATACGAACTCTTACCAAGATATAACTTGTCATTACTTCTCCTGGGTGCCGTCTGCAGTAGCAAATTTGGGGGGTTTTTATCGGCGTGGAGTACATGGCGTACATTTGATGTTTGAAGCCTTCTTCATTGACAAACGGAAAATATAATTAATTATTAGAATCATATTTTAGTATATTATATAACTCAATTTGTATGTTGTGTCTTTTAAATTGTATCCATATAACGAAACTCTTACCAAGAAGACCAAACTTGTCATTACTTCTCCTGGTGCGTCGTCTGCAGGTATCATCCGCGTGGGTCAGGGCGTACCTTTGAATAGTTGGAAGCCTTCTTCATGGGCCAAACTGAGACATATAAGAATATATATATATTATAGGAATACCATATATTTTATGTATATTAATATAAACTCCAAAGATTGTAAGGTGTGGTTCCTTTTAAATTGTGTAAAAATATGACGAAATGGTTAACAAGAAGACAACTTGGTCATTACTTCTACCGGTGCGTCGTCTGCACGTAGCATGTCTGCGTGGGAGTACAGGGCGTACATTTGAGTTTTGAAGCCTTCTTCATTGACAAAACTGAAAAATATAATTTCCTATAGTTATGTATCTTAATATAAACTCAAATATTGTAATGTGTATGGTTCATCTTTAATTGTGTATCAACATAGAACGAAACTTTACCAGAAGAAATTGTCATTACTTTCCTGGTTGCGTCGTCTTGCAGGTAGCATGTCGGCGTGGAGTACATGGGAACATTGATGTTTTGAAGCCTTTTCATTGACAAAACTGAACAATACTAATTACAATATATTATGTATATTAATATAAACTCCAAAATATTGTAATGTGTGGTTCATTTTAAATTGTATAACATATAACGAAACTGTTACCAAGAAGACAACTTGTCATTACTTCTCCTGGTGCGTCGTCTGCAGGTAGCATGTCGGCGTGGAGTACATGGCGTACATTTGATGTTTGAAGCCTTCTTCATTGACAAAACTGAAAAATATAATTAATATATATTATAATTACATATATTTATGTATATTAATATAAAACTCCAAATCTTGTAATGTGTGGTTCATTTTAAATTGTATAACATATAACGAAACTCTTACCAAGAAGACAACTTGTCATTACTTCCTCCTGGTGCGTCGTCTGCAGGTTAGCATGTCGGCGTGGAGTACATGGCGTACATTTGATGTTTGAAGCCTTCTTCATTGACAAAACTGAAAAATATAATAATTACATATATATTTATGTATATTAATATAAACTCCAAATATTGTAATGTGTGGTTCATTTTAAATTGTATAACATATAACGAAACTGTTACCAAGAAGACAACTTGTCATTACTTCTCCTGGTGCGTCGTCTGCAGGTAGCATGTCGGCGTGGAGTACATGGCGTACATTTGAATGTTTGAAGCCTTCTTCATTGACAAAACTGAAAAATATAATTACATATATATTTATGTATATTAATATAAACTCCAATATTGTAATGTGTGGTTCATTTTAAATTGTATAACATATAACGAAACTGCTTACCAAGAAGACAACTTGTCATTACTTCTCCCTGGTGCGTCGTCTGCAGGTAGCATGTCGGCGTGGAGTACATGGCGTACATTTGATGTTTGAAGCCTTCTTCATTGACAAAACTGAAAAATATAATTAATATATAATTACATATATTTATGTATATTAATATAAACTCCAAATATTGTAATGTGTGGTTCATTTTAAATTGTATAACATATAACGAAACTGTTACCAAGAAGACAACTTGTCATTACTTCTCCCTGGTGCGTCGTCTGCAGGTAGCATGTCGGCGTGGAGTACATGGCGTACATTTGATGTTTGAAGCCTTCTTCATTGACAAAACTGAAAAATATAATTATTATATATACATAACATATATTTATGTATATTAATATAAACTCCAAATATTGTAATGTGTGGTTCATTTTAAATTGTATAACATATAACGAAACTGTTACCAAGAAGACAACTTGTCATTACTTCTCCTGGGTGCGTCGTCTGCAGTAGCATGTCGGCGTGGAGTACATGGCGTACATTTGATGTTTGAAGCCTTCTTCATTGACAAAACTGAAAAATAAATTAATATAATTATATATAACATATATTTTATGTATATTAATATAAACTCCAAATATTGTAATGTGTGGTTCATTTTAAATTGTATAACATATAACGAAACTGTTACCAAGAAGACAACTTGTCATTACTTCTCCTGGTGCGTCGTCTGCAGGTAGCATGTCGGCGTGGAGTACATGGCGTACATTTGATGTTTGAAGCCTTCTTCATTGACAAAACTGAAAAATATAATTACATATATTTATGTATGTATATTAATATAAACTCCAAATATTGTAATGTGTGGTTCATTTTAAATTGTATAACATATAACGAAACTGTTACCAAGAAGACAACTTGTCATTACTTCTCCTGGTGCGTCGTCTGCAGGTAGCATGTCGGCGTGGAGTACATGGCGTACATTTGATGTTTGAAGCCTTCTTCATTGACAAAACTGAAAAATATAATTACATATATATATTATGTATATTAATATATAAACTCCAATATATGTAATGTGTGGTTCATTTTAAATTGTATAACATATAACGAAACTGTTACCAAGAAGACAACTTGTCATTACTTCTCCCGGTGCTCGTCGTCTGCAGGTAGCATGTCGGCGTGGAGTACATGGCGTACATTTGATGTTTGAAGCCTTCTTCATTGACAAAACTGAAAAATATATAATATTATATTAGTACATATATTAATGTATATTGTATAACATATAACGAAACTGTTACCAAGAAGACAACTTGTCATTACTTCTCCTGGTGCGTCGTCTGCAGGTAGCATGTCGGCGTGGAGTACATGGCGTACATTTGATGTTTTGAAGCCTTCTTCATTGACAAAAGTGAAAAATATAATTAATATATATATATTACATATATTTATTGTATATTAATATCAACTCCAAATATTGTAATGTGTGGTTCATTTTAAATTGTATAACATATAACGAAACTCTTACCAAGAAGACAACTTGTCATTACTTCTCCTGGTGCGTCGTCTGCAGGTAGCATGTCGGCGTGGAGTACATGGCGTACATTTGATGTTTGAAGCCTTCTTCATTGACAAAACTGAAAAATATAATTAATATATATATAATAACATATATTTATGTATATTAATATAAACTCCAAATATTGTAATGTGTGGTTCATTTTAAATTGTATAACATATAACGAAACTGTTACCAAGAAGACAACTTGTCATTACTTCTCCTGGTGCGTCGTCTGCAGGTAGCATGTCGGCGTGGAGTACATGGCGTACATTTGATGTTTGAAGCCTTCTTCATTGACAAAACTGAAAAATATAATTAATATATATATAATAACATATATTTATGTATATTAATATAAACTCCAAATATTGTAATGTGTGGTTCATTTTAAATTGTATAACATATAACGAAACTGTTACCAAGAAGACAACTTGTCATTACTTCTCCTGGTGCGTCGTCTGCAGGTAGCATGTCGGCGTGGAGTACATGGCGTACATTTGATGTTTGAAGCCTTCTTCATTGACAAAACTGAAAAATATAATTAATATATATATATAATAACATATATTTATGTATATTAATATTAACTCCAAATATTGTAATGTGTGGTTCATTTTAAATTGTATAACATATAACATATAACGAAACTGTTACCAAGAAGACAACTTGTCATTACTTCTCCTGGTGCGTCGTCTGCAGGTAGCATGTCGGCGTGGAGTACATGGCGTACATTTGATGTTTGAAGCCTTCTTCATTGACAAAACTGAAAAATATAATTACATATATTTATGTATATTAATATAAACTCCAAATATTGTAATGTGTGGTTCATTTTAAATTGTATAACATATAACGAAACTCTTACCAAGAAGACAACTTGTCATTACTTCTCCTGGTGCGTCGTCTGCAGGTAGCATGTCGGCGTGGAGTACATGGCGTACATTTGATGTTTGAAGCCTTCTTCATTGACAAAAGTGAAAAATAAATTTAATATATATATAATAACATATATTTATGTATATTAATATAAACTCCAAATATTGTAATGTGTGGTTCATTTTAAATTGTATAACATATAACGAAACTGTTACCAAGAAGACAATTTGTCATTACTTCTCCTGGTGCGTCGTCTGCAGGTAGCGTGTCGGCGTGGAGTACATGGCGTACATTTGATGTTTGAAGCCTTCTTCATTGACAAAACTGAAATATAATTAATATTTATATTATTACATATATTAATGTATATTAATATGTATAAACTGCAAATATTGTTATCTGTAATTGTATAACATATAACGAAACTGTTACCAAGAAGAGAACTTGTCATTACTTCTCCTGGTGCGTCGTCTGCAGGTAGCATGTCGGCGTGGAGTACATGGCGTACATTTGATGTTTGAAGCCTTCTTCATTGACAAAACTGAAAAATATAATTAATATATATATAATAACATATATTTATGTATATTAATATAAACTCCAAATATTGTAATGTGTGGTTCATTTTAAATTGTATAACATATAACGAAACTGTTACCAAGAAGACAACTTGTCATTACTTCTCCTGGTGCGTCGTCTGCAGGTAGCATGTCGGCGTGGAGTACATGGCGTACATTTGATGTTTGAAGCCTTCTTCATTGACAAAACTGAAAAATATAATTAATATATATATATAATAACATATATTTATGTATATTAATATTAACTCCAAATATTGTAATGTGTGGTTCATTTTAAATTGTATAACATATAACGAAACTGTTACCAAGAAGAGAACTTGTCATTACTTCTCCTGGTGCGTCGTCTGCAGGTAGCATGTCGGCGTGGAGTACATGGCGTACATTTGATGTTTGAAGCCTTCTTCATTGACAAAACTGAAAAATATAATTAATATATATATAATTACATATATTTTATGTATATTAATATAAACTCCAAATATTGTAATGTGTGGTTCATTTTAAATTGTATAACATATAACGAAACTGTTACCAAGAAGACAACTTGTCATTACTTCTCCTGGTGCGTCGTCTGCAGGTAGCATGTCGGCGTGGAGTACATGGCGTACATTTGATGTTTGAAGCCTTCTTCATTGACTAAACTGAAAAATATAATTAATATATATATAATAACATATATTTATGTATATTAATATAAACTCCAAATATTGTAATGTGTGGTTCATTTTAAATTGTATAACATATAACGAAACTGTTACCAAGAAGAGAACTTGTCATTACTTCTCCTGGTGCGTCGTCTGCAGGTAGCATGTCGGCGTGGAGTACATGGCGTACATTTGATGTTTGAAGCCTTCTTCATTGACAAAACTGAAAAATATAATTAATATATATATAATTACATATATTTATGTATATTAATATAAACTCCAAATATTGTAATGTGTGGTTCATTTTAAATTGTATAACATATAACGAAACTGTTACCAAGAAGACAACTTGTCATTACTTCTCCTGGTGCGTCGTCTGCAGGTAGCATGTCGGCGTGGAGTACATGGCGTACATTTGATGTTTGAAGCCTTCTTCATTGACAAAAGTGAAAAATATAATTAATATATATATATATAATTACATATATTTATGTATATTAATATCAACTCCAAATATTGTAATGTGTGGTTCATTTTAAATTGTATAACATATAACGAAACTCTTACCAAGAAGACAACTTGTCATTACTTCTCCTGGTGCGTCGTCTGCAGGTAGCATGTCGGCGTGGAGTACATGGCGTACATTTGATGTTTGAAGCCTTCTTCATTGACAAAACTGAAAAATATAATTAATATATATATAATAACATATATTTATGTATATTAATATAAACTCCAAATATTGTAATGTGTGGTTCATTTTAAATTGTATAACATATAACGAAACTGTTACCAAGAAGACAACTTGTCATTACTTCTCCTGGTGCGTCGTCTGCAGGTAGCATGTCGGCGTGGAGTACATGGCGTACATTTGATGTTTGAAGCCTTCTTCATTGACTAAACTGAAAAATATAATTAATATATATATAATAACATATATTTATGTATATTAATATAAACTCCAAATATTGTAATGTGTGGTTCATTTTAAATTGTATAACATATAACGAAACTGTTACCAAGAAGAGAACTTGTCATTACTTCTCCTGGTGCGTCGTCTGCAGGTAGCATGTCGGCGTGGAGTACATGGCGTACATTTGATGTTTGAAGCCTTCTTCATTGACAAAACTGAAAAATATAATTAATATATATATAATTACATATATTTATGTATATTAATATAAACTCCAAATATTGTAATGTGTGGTTCATTTTAAATTGTATAACATATAACGAAACTGTTACCAAGAAGACAACTTGTCATTACTTCTCCTGGTGCGTCGTCTGCAGGTAGCATGTCGGCGTGGAGTACATGGCGTACATTAGATGTTTGAAGCCTTCTTCATTGACAGAACTGAAAAATATAATTAATATATATATAATTACATATATTTATGTATATTAATATAAACTCCAAATATTGTTATCTGTAATTGTATAACATATAACGAAACTGTTACCAAGAAGAGAACTTGTCATTACTTCTCCTGGTGCGTCGTCTGCAGGTAGCGTGTCGGCGTGGAGTACATGGCGTACATTTGATGTTTGAAGCCTTCTTCATTGACAAAACTGAAATATAATTAATATTTATATTATTACATATATTAATGTATATTAATATGTATAAACTCCAAATATTGTTATCTGTAATTGTATAACATATAACGAAACTGTTACCAAGAAGACAACTTGTCATTACTTCTCCTGGTGCGTCGTCTGCAGGTAGCATGTCGGCGTGGAGTACATGGCGTACATTTGATGTTTGAAGCCTTCTTCATTGACAAAAGTGAAAAATATAATTAATATATATATAATTACATATATTTATGTATATTAATATCAACTCCAAATATTGTAATGTGTGGTTCATTTTAAATTGTATAACATATAACGAAACTCTTACCAAGAAGACAACTTGTCATTACTTCTCCTGGTGCGTCGTCTGCAGGTAGCATGTCGGCGTGGAGTACATGGCGTACATTTGATGTTTGAAGCCTTCTTCATTGACAAAACTGAAAAATATAATTAATATATATATAATAACATATATTTATGTATATTAATATAAACTCCAAATATTGTAATGTGTGGTTCATTTTAAATTGTATAACATATAACGAAACTGTTACCAAGAAGACAACTTGTCATTACTTCTCCTGGTGCGTCGTCTGCAGGTAGCATGTCGGCGTGGAGTACATGGCGTACATTTGATGTTTGAAGCCTTCTTCATTGACAAAACTGAAAAATATAATTAATATATATATAATAACATATATTTATGTATATTAATATAAACTCCAAATATTGTAATGTGTGGTTCATTTTAAATTGTATAACATATAACGAAACTGTTACCAAGAAGACAACTTGTCATTACTTCTCCTGGTGCGTCGTCTGCAGGTAGCATGTCGGCGTGGAGTACATGGCGTACATTTGATGTTTGAAGCCTTCTTCATTGACAAAACTGAAAAATATAATTAATATATATATATAATAACATATATTTATGTATATTAATATTAACTCCAAATATTGTAATGTGTGGTTCATTTTAAATTGTATAACATATAACATATAACGAAACTGTTACCAAGAAGACAACTTGTCATTACTTCTCCTGGTGCGTCGTCTGCAGGTAGCATGTCGGCGTGGAGTACATGGCGTACATTTGATGTTTGAAGCCTTCTTCATTGACAAAACTGAAAAATATATAATTACATATATTTATGTATATTAATATAAACTCCAAATATTGTAATGTGTGGTTCATTTTAAATTGTATAACATATAACGAAACTCTTACCAAGAAGACAACTTGTCATTACTTCTCCTGGTGCGTCGTCTGCAGGTAGCATGTCGGCGTGGAGTACATGGCGTACATTTGATGTTTGAAGCCTTCTTCATTGACAAAAGTGAAAAATAAATTTAATATATATATAATAACATATATTTATGTATATTAATATAAACTCCAAATATTGTAATGTGTGGTTCATTTTAAATTGTATAACATATAACGAAACTGTTACCAAGAAGACAATTTGTCATTACTTCTCCTGGTGCGTCGTCTGCAGGTAGCGTGTCGGCGTGGAGTACATGGCGTACATTTGATGTTTGAAGCCTTCTTCATTGACAAAACTGAAATATAATTAATATTTATATTATTACATATATTAATGTATATTAATATGTATAAACTGCAAATATTGTTATCTGTAATTGTATAACATATAACGAAACTGTTACCAAGAAGAGAACTTGTCATTACTTCTCCTGGTGCGTCGTCTGCAGGTAGCATGTCGGCGTGGAGTACATGGCGTACATTTGATGTTTGAAGCCTTCTTCATTGACAAAACTGAAAAATATAATTAATATATATATAATAACATATATTTATGTATATTAATATAAACTCCAAATATTGTAATGTGTGGTTCATTTTAAATTGTATAACATATAACGAAACTGTTACCAAGAAGACAACTTGTCATTACTTCTCCTGGTGCGTCGTCTGCAGGTAGCATGTCGGCGTGGAGTACATGGCGTACATTTGATGTTTGAAGCCTTCTTCATTGACAAAACTGAAAAATATAATTAATATATATATATAATAACATATATTTATGTATATTAATATTAACTCCAAATATTGTAATGTGTGGTTCATTTTAAATTGTATAACATATAACGAAACTGTTTACCAAGAAGAGAACTTGTCATTACTTCTCCTGGTGCGTCGTCTGCAGGTAGCATGTCGGCGTGGAGTACATGGCGTACATTTGATGTTTGAAGCCTTCTTCATTGACAAAACTGAAAAATATAATTAATATATATATAAATTACATATATTTATGTATATTAATATAAACTCCAAATATTGTAATGTGTGGTTCATTTTAAATTGTATAACATATAACGAAACTGTTACCAAGAAGACAACTTGTCATTACTTCTCCTGGTGCGTCGTCTGCAGGTAGCATGTCGGCGTGGAGTACATGGCGTACATTTGATGTTTGAAGCCTTCTTCATTGACTAAACTGAAAAATATAATTAATATATATATAATAACATATATATTTATGTATATTAATATAAACTCCAAATATTGTAATGTGTGGTTCATTTTAAATTGTATAACATATAACGAAACTGTTACCAAGAAGAGAACTTGTCATTACTTCTCCTGGTGCGTCGTCTGCAGGTAGCATGTCGGCGTGGAGTACATGGCGTACATTTGATGTTTGAAGCCTTCTTCATTGACAAAACTGAAAAATATAATTAATATATATATAATTACATATATTTATGTATATTAATATAAACTCCAAATATTGTAATGTGTGGTTCATTTTAAATTGTATAACATATAACGAAACTGTTACCAAGAAGACAACTTGTCATTACTTCTCCTGGTGCGTCGTCTGCAGGTAGCATGTCGGCGTGGAGTACATGGCGTACATTTGATGTTTGAAGCCTTCTTCATTGACAAAAGTGAAAAATATAATTAATATATATATATAATTACATATATTTATGTATATTAATATCAACTCCAAATATTGTAATGTGTGGTTCATTTTAAATTGTATAACATATAACGAAACTCTTACCAAGAAGACAACTTGTCATTACTTCTCCTGGTGCGTCGTCTGCAGGTAGCATGTCGGCGTGGAGTACATGGCGTACATTTGATGTTTGAAGCCTTCTTCATTGACAAAACTGAAAAAGATAATTAATATATATATAATAACATATATTTATGTATATTAATATAAACTCCAAATATTGTAATGTGTGGTTCATTTTAAATTGTATAACATATAACGAAACTGTTACCAAGAAGACAACTTGTCATTACTTCTCCTGGTGCGTCGTCTGCAGGTAGCATGTCGGCGTGGAGTACATGGCGTACATTTGATGTTTGAAGCCTTCTTCATTGACAAAACTGAAAAATATAATTACATATATTTATGTATATTAATATAAACTCCAAATATTGTAATGTGTGGTTCATTTTAAATTGTATAACATATAACGAAACTCTTACCAAGAAGACAACTTGTCATTACTTCTCCTGGTGCGTCGTCTGCAGGTAGCATGTCGGCGTGGAGTACATGGCGTACATTTGATGTTTGAAGCCTTCTTCATTGACAAAACTGAAAAATATAATTAATATATATATATAATAACATATATTTATGTATATTAATATTAACTCCAAATATTGTAATGTGTGGTTCATTTTAAATTGTATAACATATAACGAAACTGTTACCAAGAAGAGAACTTGTCATTACTTCTCCTGGTGCGTCGTCTGCAGGTAGCATGTCGGCGTGGAGTACATGGCGTACATTTGATGTTTGAAGCCTTCTTCATTGACAAAACTGAAAAATATAATTAATATATATATAATTACATATATTTATGTATATTAATATAAACTCCAAATATTGTAATGTGTGGTTCATTTTAAATTGTATAACATATAACGAAACTGTTACCAAGAAGACAACTTGTCATTACTTCTCCTGGTGCGTCGTATGCAGGTAGCATGTCGGCGTGGAGTACATGGCGTACATTTGATGTTTGAAGCCTTCTTCATTGACTAAACTGAAAAATATAATTAATATATATATAATAACATATATTTATGTATATTAATATAAACTCCAAATATTGTAATGTGTGGTTCATTTTAAATTGTATAACATATAACGAAACTGTTACCAAGAAGAGAACTTGTCATTACTTCTCCTGGTGCGTCGTCTGCAGGTAGCATGTCGGCGTGGAGTACATGGCGTACATTTGATGTTTGAAGCCTTCTTCATTGACAAAACTGAAAAATATAATTAATATATATATAATTACATATATTTATGTATATTAATATAAACTCCAAATATTGTAATGTGTGGTTCATTTTAAATTGTATAACATATAACGAAACTGTTACCAAGAAGACAACTTGTCATTACTTCTCCTGGTGCGTCGTCTGCAGGTAGCATGTCGGCGTGGAGTACATGGCGTACATTTGATGTTTGAAGCCTTCTTCATTGACAAAAGTGAAAAATATAATTAATATATATATAATTACATATATTTATGTATATTAATATCAACTCCAAATATTGTAATGTGTGGTTCATTTTAAATTGTATAACATATAACGAAACTCTTACCAAGAAGACAACTTGTCATTACTTCTCCTGGTGCGTCGTCTGCAGGTAGCATGTCGGCGTGGAGTACATGGCGTACATTTGATGTTTGAAGCCTTCTTCATTGACAAAACTGAAAAATATAATTAATATATATATAATAACATATATTTATGTATATTAATATAAACTCCAAATATTGTAATGTGTGGTTCATTTTAAATTGTATAACATATAACGAAACTGTTACCAAGAAGACAACTTGTCATTACTTCTCCTGGTGCGTCGTCTGCAGGTAGCATGTCGGCGTGGAGTACATGGCGTACATTTGATGTTTGAAGCCTTCTTCATTGACAAAACTGAAAAATATAATTACATATATTTATGTATATTAATATAAACTCCAAATATTGTAATGTGTGGTTCATTTTAAATTGTATAACATATAACGAAACTCTTACCAAGAAGACAACTTGTCATTACTTCTCCTGGTGCGTCGTCTGCAGGTAGCATGTCGGCGTGGAGTACATGGCGTACATTTGATGTTTGAAGCCTTCTTCATTGACAAAAGTGAAAAATAAATTTAATATATATATAATAACATATATTTATGTATATTAATATAAACTCCAAATATTGTAATGTGTGGTTCATTTTAAATTGTATAACATATAACGAAACTGTTACCAAGAAGACAACTTGTCATTACTTCTCCTGGTGCGTCGTCTGCAGGTAGCATGTCGGCGTGGAGTACATGGCGTACATTTGATGTTTGAAGCCTTCTTCATTGACAAAACTGAAAAATATAATTAATATATATATAATAACATATATTTATGTATATTAATATAAACTCCAAATATTGTAATGTGTGGTTCATTTTAAATTGTATAACATATAACGAAACTGTTACCAAGAAGACAACTTGTCATTACTTCTCCCGGTGCGTCGTCTGCAGGTAGCATGTCGGCGTGGAGTACATGGCGTACATTTGATGTTTGAAGCCTTCTTCATTGACAAAACTGAAAAATATAATTACATATATTTATGTATATTAATATAAACTCCAAATATTGTAATGTGTGGTTCATTTTAAATTGTATAACATATAACGAAACTCTTACCAAGAAGACAACTTGTCATTACTTCTCCTGGTGCGTCGTCTGCAGGTAGCATGTCGGCGTGGAGTACATGGCGTACATTTGATGTTTGAAGCCTTCTTCATTGACAAAAGTGAAAAATATAATTAATATATATATATATATATATATATATAATAACATATATTTATGTATATTAATATAAACTCCAAATATTGTAATGTGTGGTTCATTTTAAATTGTATAACATATAACGAAACTGTTACCAAGAAGACAACTTGTCATTACTTCTCCTGGTGCGTCGTCTGCAGGTAGCATGTCGGCGTGGAGTACATGGCGTACATTTGATGTTTGAAGCCTTCTTCATTGACAAAACTGAAAAATATAATTAATATATATATAATAACATATATTTATGTATATTAATATAAACTCCAAATATTGTAATGTGTGGTTCATTTTAAATTGTATAACATATAACGAAACTGTTACCAAGAAGACAACTTGTCATTACTTCTCCCGGTGCGTCGTCTGCAGGTAGCATGTCGGCGTGGAGTACATGGCGTACATTTGATGTTTGAAGCCTTCTTCATTGACAAAACTGAAAAATATAATTACATATATTTATGTATATTAATATAAACTCCAAATATTGTAATGTGTGGTTCATTTTAAATTGTATAACATATAACGAAACTGTTACCAAGAAGACAACTTGTCATTACTTCTCCTGGTGCGTCGTCTGCAGGTAGCATGTCGGCGTGGAGTACATGGCGTACATTTGATATTTGAAGCCTTCTTCATTGACAAAACTGAAAAATATAATTACATATATTTATGTATATTAATATAAACTCCAAATATTGTAATGTATGGTTCATTTTAAATTGTATAACATATAACGAAACTCTTACCAAGAAGACAACTTGTCATTACTTCTCCCGGTGCGTCGTCTGCAGGTAGCATGTCGGCGTGGAGTACATGGCGTACATTTGATGTTTGAAGCCTTCTTCATTGACTAAACTGAAAAATATAATTAATATATATATAATAACATATATTTATGTATATTAATATAAACTCCAAATATTGTAATGTGTGGTTCATTTTAAATTGTATAACATATAACGAAACTGTTACCAAGAAGAGAACTTGTCATTACTTCTCCTGGTGCGTCGTCTGCAGGTAGCATGTCGGCGTGGAGTACATGGCGTACATTTGATGTTTGAAGCCTTCTTCATTGACTAAACTGAAAAATATAATTACATATATTTATGTATATTAATATAAACTCCAAATATTGTAATGTGTGGTTCATTTTAAATTGTATAACATATAACGAAACTCTTACCAAGAAGACAACTTGTCATTACTTCTCCCGGTGCGTCGTCTGCAGGTAGCATGTCGGCGTGGAGTACATGGCGTACATTTGATGTTTGAAGCCTTCTTCATTGACAAAACTGAAAAATATAATTAATATATATATAATTACATACATTTATGTATATTAATATAAACTCCAAATATTGTTATCTGTAATTGTATAACATATGTATAACGAAACTGTTACCAAGAAGAGAACTTTTCATTACTTCTCCTGGTGCGTCGTCTGCAGGTAGCATGTCGGCGTGGAGTACATGGCGTACATTTGATGTTTGAAGCCTTCTTCATTGACAAAACTGAAAAATATAATTAATATATATATATATAATAACATATATTTATGTATATTAATATAAACTCCAAATATTGTAATGTGTGGTTCATTTTAAATTGTATAACATATTACGAAACTGTTACCAAGAAGAGAACTTGTCATTACTTCTCCTGGTGCGTCGTCTACAGGTAGCATGTCGGCGTGGAGTACATGGCGTACATTTGATGTTTGAAGCCTTCTTCATTGACAAAACTGAAAAATATAACTAATATATATATAATTACATATATTTATGTATATTAATATAAACTCCAAATATTGTAATGTGTGGTTCATTTTAAATTGTATAACATATAACGAAACTCTTACCAAGAAGACAACTTGTCATTACTTCTCCTGGTGCGTCGTCTGCAGGTAGCATGTCGGCGTGGAGTACATGGCGTACATTTGATGTTTGAAGCCTTCTTCATTGACAAAAGTGAAAAATATAATTAATATATATATAATAACATATATTTATGTATATTAATATAAACTCCAAATATTGTAATGTGTGGTTCATTTTAAATTGTATAACATATATAACGAAACTGTTACCAAGAAGAGAACTTGTCATTACTTCTCCTGGTGCGTCGTCTGCAGGTAGCATGTCGGCGTGGAGTACATGGCGTACATTTGATGTTTGAAGCCTTCTTCATTGACTAAACTGAAAAATATAATTAATATATATATAATAACATATATTTATGTATATTAATATAAACTCCAAATATTGTAATGTGTGGTTCATTTTAAATTGTATAACATATAACGAAACTGTTACCAAGAAGAGAACTTGTCATTACTTCTCCTGGTGCGTCGTCTGCAGGTAGCATGTCGGCGTGGAGTACATGGCGTACATTTGATGTTTGAAGCCTTCTTCATTGACAAAACTGAAAAATATAATTAATATATATATAATTACATATATTTATGTATATTAATATAAACTCCAAATATTGTAATGTGTGGTTCATTTTAAATTGTATAACATATAACGAAACTCTTACCAAGAAGACAACTTGTCATTACTTCTCCTGGTGCGTCGTCTGCAGGTAGCATGTCGGCGTGGAGTACATGGCGTACATTTGATGTTTGAAGCCTTCTTCATTGACAAAAGTGAAAAATATAATTAATATATATATAATAACATATATTTATGTATATTAATATAAACTCCAAATATTGTAATGTGTGGTTCATTTTAAATTGTATAACATATAACGAAACTGTTACCAAGAAGACAACTTGTCATTACTTCTCCTGGTGCGTCGTCTGCAGGTAGCGTGTCGGCGTGGAGTACATGGCGTACATTTGATGTTTGAAGCCTTCTTCATTGACAAAACTGAAAAATATAATTACATATATTTATGTATATTAATATAAACTCCAAATATTGTAATGTGTGGTTCATTTTAAATTGTATAACATATAACGAAACTGTTACCAAGAAGACAACTTGTCATTACTTCTCCTGGTGCGTCGTCTGCAGGTAGCATGTCGGCGTGGAGTACATGGCGTACATTTGATATTTGAAGCCTTCTTCATTGACAAAACTGAAAAATATAATTACATATATTTATGTATATTAATATAAACTCCAATTATTGTAATGTGTGGTTCATTTTAAATTGTATAACATATAACGAAACTCTTACCAAGAAGACAACTTGTCATTACTTCTCCCGGTGCGTCGTCTGCAGGTAGCATGTCGGCGTGGAGTACATGGCGTACATTTGATGTTTGAAGCCTTCTTCATTGACTAAACTGAAAAATATAATTAATATATATATATAATAACATATATTTATGTATATTAATATAAACTCCAAATATTGTAATGTGTGGTTCATTTTTAAATGTATAACATATAACGAAACTGTTACCCAGAAGAGAACTTGTCATTACTTCTCCTGGTGCGTCGTCTGCAGGTAGCATGTCGGCGTGGAGTACATGGCGTACATTTGATGTTTGAAGCCTTCTTCATTGACTAAACTGAAAAATATAATTACATATATTTATGTATATTAATATAAACTCCAAATATTGTAATGTGTGGTTCATTTTAAATTGTATAACATATAACGAAACTCTTACCAAGAAGACAACTTGTCATTACTTCTCCCGGTGCGTCGTCTGCAGGTAGCATGTCGGCGTGGAGTACATGGCGTACATTTGATGTTTGAAGCCTTCTTCATTGACAAAACTGAAAAATATAATTAATATATATATAATTACATACATTTATGTATATTAATATAAACTCCAAATATTGTTATCTGTAATTGTATAACATATGTATAAAGAAACTGTTACCAAGAAGAGAACTTTTCATTACTTCTCCTGGTGCGTCGTATGCAGGTAGCATGTCGGCGTGGAGTACATGGCGTACATTTGATGTTTGAAGCCTTCTTCATTGACAAAACTGAAAAATATAATTAATATATATATAATTACATATATTTATGTATATTAATATAAACTCCAAATATTGTAATGTGTGGTTCATTTTAAATTGTATAACATATAACGAAACTGTTACCAAGAAGACAACTTGTCATTACTTCTCCTGGTGCGTCGTCTGCAGGTAGCATGTCGGCGTGGAGTACATGGCGTACATTTGATGTTTGAAGCCTTCTTCATTGACTAAACTGAAAAATATAATTAATATATATATAATAACATATATTTATGTATATTAATATAAACTCCAAATATTGTAATGTGTGGTTCATTTTAAATTGTATAACATATAACGAAACTGTTACCAAGAAGAGAACTTGTCATTACTTCTCCTGGTGCGTCGTCTGCAGGTAGCATGTCGGCGTGGAGTACATGGCGTACATTTGATGTTTGAAGCCTTCTTCATTGACAAAACTGAAAAATATAATTAATATATATATAATTACATATATTTATGTATATTAATATAAACTCCAAATATTGTAATGTGTGGTTCATTTTAAATTGTATAACATATAACGAAACTGTTACCAAGAAGACAACTTGTCATTACTTCTCCTGGTGCGTCGTCTGCAGGTAGCATGTCGGCGTGGAGTACATGGCGTACATTTGATGTTTGAAGCCTTCTTCATTGACAAAAGTGAAAAATATAATTAATATATATATAATTACATATATTTATGTATATTAATATCAACTCCAAATATTGTAATGTGTGGTTCATTTTAAATTGTATAACATATAACGAAACTCTTACCAAGAAGACAACTTGTCATTACTTCTCCTGGTGCGTCGTCTGCAGGTAGCATGTCGGCGTGGAGTACATGGCGTACATTTGATGTTTGAAGCCTTCTTCATTGACAAAACTGAAAAATATAATTAATATATATATAATAACATATATTTATGTATATTAATATAAACTCCAAATATTGTAATGTGTGGTTCATTTTAAATTGTATAACATATAACGAAACTGTTACCAAGAAGACAACTTGTCATTACTTCTCCTGGTGCGTCGTCTGCAGGTAGCATGTCGGCGTGGAGTACATGGCGTACATTTGATGTTTGAAGCCTTCTTCATTGACAAAACTGAAAAATATAATTACATATATTTATGTATATTAATATAAACTCCAAATATTGTAATGTGTGGTTCATTTTAAATTGTATAACATATAACGAAACTCTTACCAAGAAGACAACTTGTCATTACTTCTCCTGGTGCGTCGTCTGCAGGTAGCATGTCGGCGTGGAGTACATGGCGTACATTTGATGTTTGAAGCCTTCTTCATTGACAAAACTGAAAAATATAATTAATATATATATATAATAACATATATTTATGTATATTAATATTAACTCCAAATATTGTAATGTGTGGTTCATTTTAAATTGTATAACATATAACGAAACTGTTACCAAGAAGAGAACTTGTCATTACTTCTCCTGGTGCGTCGTCTGCAGGTAGCATGTCGGCGTGGAGTACATGGCGTACATTTGATGTTTGAAGCCTTCTTCATTGACAAAACTGAAAAATATAATTAATATATATATAATTACATATATTTATGTATATTAATATAAACTCCAAATATTGTAATGTGTGGTTCATTTTAAATTGTATAACATATAACGAAACTGTTACCAAGAAGACAACTTGTCATTACTTCTCCTGGTGCGTCGTCTGTGTAGTAAAGTGGGTAATTTGATATTACTTCTGTATAAGATTTGTATTTAATAGACAGTTTGTGCCATAGCAATTCATTCGTAATATAGCGGTACTCAAGCAGCAAGTATATTTATTTCTCCCTATTAACGACAGTTCAGTGGCGTACGAGTTCGGGATATTTAAAATAAATAAATATAAAGAACAAAGTGAAATGGCGTGCGGAAAATTAAACGAATTTGACATTAATTCCGGGAACTGGACATTATACGTGGAAAGGTTAGAGATGTACTTAAAAGTGAATAAAGTGGAAAAAGACTTATGGCTGCCTACTTTAATTACCGCGATCGGAGACCAAGCGTATGAATTACTTAGCAGTTTGGCGAGTCCGTTTAAACCAGTGCAATTAACATATGATGCGGCGGTTGAATTATTGCGTAATCATTTACAACCGCGGCCGTCCGTAATGGCGGAACGTTATCGCTTCCGACAAAGAAGACAACGGAACGATGAATCTGTGGCGCAGTACGTAACCGAATTAAAAAAATTATCGAAATACTGTGAGTTTACGAACAATCTAGAAGAAAACTTGCGGGATCAATTAGTGTGTGGATTACGGAGTGACGTCACACGGCAACGGTTATTCGCTGAGGATAATTTAAATTATAACGGCGCGTTGAAGTTGGCATGTGCCCTAGAAGCAGCTGAACGGGATGCTGCAGTGGTGGAAGGCTCGAATGCACCCTCTGTAGAAGGGGTTCACGTGATGATGGGTCGTGGATCAAAGGAGCCTGAAACAAGGCAAAGGGGACCGAAGAAGCCGGGGCCTAGGATCCCTGTCCCAAGTGATTGGACATGGGGGGTGGACAAAAGCTGTTCAACGTGCGGGAAGCCAGGCCATAATAACAAGGTTTGCCGCTATAAAGGTTTTACATGTCGGAGATGTAAGGAAAAAGGACATCTGCAACGGGTTTGTCCGAGGTCGGGAAGCCCTAGAAGAGGAAAGAAAGTCAATCATGTGGCTGCCTCTGATCGATCGGACGGTGATAGCAGTTCGGAAGAGGAGTTGCATCAACTCAGCTTAAATAGTTATAAGCCGGTAAGCTTAGAAATATGCATAGATAATATTGTATTAAAAATGGAAATAGATACAGGGTCTGCAGTGTCATGCATTAGCAAGAGAACGTATGATAAATATTTTAAGCATATAGTAATAGAAAAAAAAAACTTAACCTTTAAGTTTTATGATGGTAGCTCGATACAGCCGTTAGGGATAATTAAACCTAATGTTTGTTATAATAATGTATGTAAAAAATTAGATTTATTTGTTATTGAAGGGGGAACGACGTCGTTATTGGGGAGACAATGGCTGTCCGAGCTAGGAATACAAATACCCTCTTTTCATAAAAATATTAATTGTGTGCAAAAATGTACTAATTTGTCGAATTACGATTTAAAAACTTTAATTAACAGATATGATCAACTGTTCAGTGGCGGGCTGGGGTGCTTCACGGGCGGCAAGGCTCAGTTGCGAGTGCGGGATGGAGCGACCCCAGTGTTCTGTCGCGCGAGGCCGTTACCTTACGCGCTGAAGGGTCAAGTGGACGCGGAATTAGATAAAATGTTGCGAGACGGCATAATTGAACCGGTGAACAGTTCGGACTGGGCAACTCCGTTAGTACCGGTACGTAAGAGTGACGGGGGGATACGCTTATGCGCGGATTATAAAATTACAATTAATCCCGTCTTACTGATCGATAGGTATCCTTTACCGAAAATTGAGGACTTATTAGTTAGTTTGAATGGAGCTCAATGGTTTTCGAAAATTGACTTATCACAAGCTTACAATCAGATCGCTTTAGATAATTCTAAGGATTTGACAGTTATTAATACACATAGGGGGTTATTTAAGTATAATAGGTTGGTATTTGGACTTTCATCTAGTCCGGGGATTTTTTCAGCGTATAATGTCCCAGTTACTTGGTGATATGCCCGGAGTAGAAGTATTCCAGGATGACGTCATAGTTGGAACCAAGGGAGGTCGCGAGGAGCATTTAGCTACACTCGAAAAAGTTTTTTATAAATTGCAATCTCATGGTATGAAATTAAAAAAAAGTAAATGTTCATTTTTAGTAGAAGAAGTTAAATATTTGGGTTATGTAATATCTAAAGAGGGTGTTAAGGTAGATAAGGATAAAATTGAAGCCATTGTTCGAATTCCACGTCCAAAAGATGTATCCGAGCTAAGGTCATTTTTAGGCTTAGTTAATTTTTATGCTAAATTTGTTAAAAACATAAGTCAAATCTTGTATCCCTTATATAAATTATTAAAAAAAGGAATAGGGTGGAAATGGTCGGATGATTGCGAAGAAGCGTTTATTAAAATTAAAAAAATTTTAACGAGTACGAAAGTCTTAGCCCATTACGATGCGGAAAAACCATTGATTCTAACTTGTGACGCGAGCTCAAGAGGCATCGGCGGCGTCCTCGCTCAACCGGAGCCGGGGGGCGCCGAGCGGCCTGTAGTGTACGTATCGCGCGCGTTAACAGAGACCGAGAAGCATTATTCACAGATCGATCGGGAGGCGCTTGCAATTGTATTTTGTTTAAAAAGATTACATCAATATTTATACGGTAGGCGATTCACGTTGCGAACGGATCATAAACCCCTAGTTAGCATTTTTGGCCCCAAACATGGCATTCCGGCCATGGCAGCGAGTCGTATGCAACGATGGTCAGTAATATTATCTGCGTACACTTACGATATTGAATACGTTAATACAAAACATAACAGCGCCGACGGCTTATCGCGACTGCCCGGCCGCAATGTGAGCGGGGATGACTCACCTCTCGATCCGCCCGAACAGACTTATTTACACTTTGCTCAAAGTGAATTATTGCTCGATTATAATAAAATTAAACAACAAACATTGCGAGATCCTTTATTAGGGAGAGTATTACTTTATATTAAAAGTGGCTGGCCGGATCAAAATGAAATAAGGGAATTGCAACCTTATTTTAATAGAAAAAAAGAGTTATACGAGGAATTAGGTTGTATCATGTGGGGTCATAGGGTGGTAATTCCTGAAAACTGTAGGGATAGGGTTTTAATGGATTTGCATGAACCGCATATGGGGGTTAGTAAAACTAAAGCAATGGCCCGCAGCTACGTGTGGTGGGCGGGGATCGACGAAGCGGTGGAGGCGGTATGCAAGCAGTGCGAAGTGTGTGCCGCGGAGGCGGATGCACCAACCCGTCATACTGTAAATCCATGGCCGTGGCCTTCAAGGCCCTGGTCACGGATTCATTTAGATTTTTTGGGTCCTTTTCAAGATAAAATTTACTTAATTTTAATTGACGCGAGAACTAAGTGGATCGAGGTATATCCTGTTCCTAGTACCGCCGCGCGTTATACATTGAATAAATTAGAGGAAGTTTTTGCGAGATGGGGGCTACCGAAGCAGATGGTAACCGACAATGGTCCGCCTTTTTCAAGTTCGGATTTTTCAAAATTTACAAATAAATTAGGCATAGAACATTTATTTTCAGCTCCTTACCACCCTGCGTCAAACGGTGCCGCCGAAAATGCTGTACGTACGATAAAAAAAGTAATACGAAAAGCAATCCGTAAAAAAGAGGACATTCAGTCATTTCTTAACACGTTTTTTATTACATTACAGAAACACAGAACATAGTACTACTGGGGAAAGCCCTGCTTCTCTAATGTTAGGACGTAGTTTACGTACAAAATTAGATTTACTTAGACCAGATAGGGATAAAAAAGTGAAGGAAGCCCAAACGCGTCAAAGGAAGTTAGGAACAGAGAACAGTCGGTCTTTAGAGCCGGGAGAGAATGTGTGGATGCGACAGTATCAGGGCGCTAATAAATGGGTGTCGGGTAAGGTTATAGAACGATTAGGCGCGACGGATTATAGCGTTTTAGATGATGTAGGGAGAGGATCGCACAGAC
>CAKASE010000038.1:0-24768 GCA_916720795.1 Danaus chrysippus | reverse complement strand
AACTGTTACCAAGAAGACAACTTGTCATTACTTCTCCTGGTGCGTCGTCTGTGTAGTAAAGTGGGTAATTTGATATTACTTCTGTATAAGATTTGTATTTAATAGACAGTTTGTGCCATAGCAATTCATTCGTAATATAGCGGTACTCAAGCAGCAAGTATATTTATTTCTCCCTATTAACGACAGTTCAGTGGCGTACGAGTTCGGGATATTTAAAATAAATAAATATAAAGAACAAAGTGAAATGGCGTGCGGAAAATTAAACGAATTTGACATTAATTCCGGGAACTGGACATTATACGTGGAAAGGTTAGAGATGTACTTAAAAGTGAATAAAGTGGAAAAAGACTTATGGCTGCCTACTTTAATTACCGCGATCGGAGACCAAGCGTATGAATTACTTAGCAGTTTGGCGAGTCCGTTTAAACCAGTGCAATTAACATATGATGCGGCGGTTGAATTATTGCGTAATCATTTACAACCGCGGCCGTCCGTAATGGCGGAACGTTATCGCTTCCGACAAAGAAGACAACGGAACGATGAATCTGTGGCGCAGTACGTAACCGAATTAAAAAAATTATCGAAATACTGTGAGTTTACGAACAATCTAGAAGAAAACTTGCGGGATCAATTAGTGTGTGGATTACGGAGTGACGTCACACGGCAACGGTTATTCGCTGAGGATAATTTAAATTATAACGGCGCGTTGAAGTTGGCATGTGCCCTAGAAGCAGCTGAACGGGATGCTGCAGTGGTGGAAGGCTCGAATGCACCCTCTGTAGAAGGGGTTCACGTGATGATGGGTCGTGGATCAAAGGAGCCTGAAACAAGGCAAAGGGGACCGAAGAAGCCGGGGCCTAGGATCCCTGTCCCAAGTGATTGGACATGGGGGGTGGACAAAAGCTGTTCAACGTGCGGGAAGCCAGGCCATAATAACAAGGTTTGCCGCTATAAAGGTTTTACATGTCGGAGATGTAAGGAAAAAGGACATCTGCAACGGGTTTGTCCGAGGTCGGGAAGCCCTAGAAGAGGAAAGAAAGTCAATCATGTGGCTGCCTCTGATCGATCGGACGGTGATAGCAGTTCGGAAGAGGAGTTGCATCAACTCAGCTTAAATAGTTATAAGCCGGTAAGCTTAGAAATATGCATAGATAATATTGTATTAAAAATGGAAATAGATACAGGGTCTGCAGTGTCATGCATTAGCAAGAGAACGTATGATAAATATTTTAAGCATATAGTAATAGAAAAAAAAAAAAACTTAACCTTTAAGTTTTATGATGGTAGCTCGATACAGCCGTTAGGGATAATTAAACCTAATGTTTGTTATAATAATGTATGTAAAAAATTAGATTTATTTGTTATTGAAGGGGGAACGACGTCGTTATTGGGGAGACAATGGCTGTCCGAGCTAGGAATACAAATACCCTCTTTTCATAAAAATATTAATTGTGTGCAAAAATGTACTAATTTGTCGAATTACGATTTAAAAACTTTAATTAACAGATATGATCAACTGTTCAGTGGCGGGCTGGGGTGCTTCACGGGCGGCAAGGCTCAGTTGCGAGTGCGGGATGGAGCGACCCCAGTGTTCTGTCGCGCGAGGCCGTTACCTTACGCGCTGAAGGGTCAAGTGGACGCGGAATTAGATAAAATGTTGCGAGACGGCATAATTGAACCGGTGAACAGTTCGGACTGGGCAACTCCGTTAGTACCGGTACGTAAGAGTGACGGGGGATTACGCTTATGCGCGGATTATAAAATTACAATTAATCCCGTCTTACTGATCGATAGGTATCCTTTACCGAAAATTGAGGACTTATTAGTTAGTTTGAATGGAGCTCAATGGTTTTCGAAAATTGACTTATCACAAGCTTACAATCAGATCGCTTTAGATAATTCTAAGGATTTGACAGTTATTAATACACATAGGGGGTTATTTAAGTATAATAGGTTGGTATTTGGACTTTCATCTAGTCCGGGGATTTTTCAGCGTATAATGTCCCAGTTACTTGGTGATATGCCCGGAGTAGAAGTATTCCAGGATGACGTCATAGTTGGAACCAAGGGAGGTCGCGAGGAGCATTTAGCTACACTCGAAAAAGTTTTTTATAAATTGCAATCTCATGGTATGAAATTAAAAAAAAAGTAAATGTTCATTTTTAGTAGAAGAAGTTAAATATTTGGGTTATGTAATATCTAAAGAGGGTGTTAAGGTAGATAAGGATAAAATTGAAGCCATTGTTCGAATTCCACGTCCAAAAGATGTATCCGAGCTAAGGTCATTTTTAGGCTTAGTTAATTTTTATGCTAAATTTGTTAAAAACATAAGTCAAATCTTGTATCCCTTATATAAATTATTAAAAAAAGGAATAGGGTGGAAATGGTCGGATGATTGCGAAGAAGCGTTTATTAAAATTAAAAAAATTTTAACGAGTACGAAAGTCTTAGCCCATTACGATGCGGAAAAAACCATTGATTCTAACTTGTGACGCGAGCTCAAGAGGCATCGGCGGCGTCCTCGCTCAACCGGAGCCGGGGGGCGCCGAGCGGCCTGTAGTGTACGTATCGCGCGCGTTAACAGAGACCGAGAAGCATTATTCACAGATCGATCGGGAGGCGCTTGCAATTGTATTTTGTTTAAAAAGATTACATCAATATTTATACGGTAGGCGATTCACGTTGCGAACGGATCATAAACCCCTAGTTAGCATTTTTGGCCCCAAACATGGCATTCCGGCCATGGCAGCGAGTCGTATGCAACGATGGTCAGTAATATTATCTGCGTACACTTACGATATTGAATACGTTAATACAAAACATAACAGCGCCGACGGCTTATCGCGACTGCCCGGCCGCAATGTGAGCGGGGATGACTCACCTCTCGATCCGCCCGAACAGACTTATTTACACTTTGCTCAAAGTGAATTATTGCTCGATTATAATAAAATTAAACAACAAACATTGCGAGATCCTTTATTAGGGAGAGTATTACTTTATATTAAAAGTGGCTGGCCGGATCAAAATGAAATAAGGGAATTGCAACCTTATTTTAATAGAAAAAAAGAGTTATACGAGGAATTAGGTTGTATCATGTGGGGTCATAGGGTGGTAATTCCTGAAAACTGTAGGGATAGGGTTTTAATGGATTTGCATGAACCGCATATGGGGGTTAGTAAAACTAAAGCAATGGCCCGCAGCTACGTGTGGTGGGCGGGGATCGACGAAGCGGTGGAGGCGGTATGCAAGCAGTGCGAAGTGTGTGCCGCGGAGGCGGATGCACCAACCCGTCATACTGTAAATCCATGGCCGTGGCCTTCAAGGCCCTGGTCACGGATTCATTTAGATTTTTTGGGTCCTTTTCAAGATAAAATTTACTTAATTTTAATTGACGCGAGAACTAAGTGGATCGAGGTATATCCTGTTCCTAGTACCGCCGCGCGTTATACATTGAATAAATTAGAGGAAGTTTTTGCGAGATGGGGGCTACCGAAGCAGATGGTAACCGACAATGGTCCGCCTTTTTCAAGTTCGGATTTTTCAAAATTTACAAATAAATTAGGCATAGAACATTTATTTTCAGCTCCTTACCACCCTGCGTCAAACGGTGCCGCCGAAAATGCTGTACGTACGATAAAAAAAGTAATACGAAAAGCAATCCGTAAAAAAGAGGACATTCAGTCATTTCTTAACACGTTTTTATTACATTACAGAAACACAGAACATAGTACTACTGGGGAAAGCCCTGCTTCTCTAATGTTAGGACGTAGTTTACGTACAAAATTAGATTTACTTAGACCAGATAGGGATAAAAAAGTGAAGGAAGCCCAAACGCGTCAAAGGAAGTTAGGAACAGAGAACAGTCGGTCTTTAGAGCCGGGAGAGAATGTGTGGATGCGACAGTATCAGGGCGCTAATAAATGGGTGTCGGGTAAGGTTATAGAACGATTAGGCGCGACGGATTATAGCGTTTTAGATGATGTAGGGAGAGGATCGCACAGACATATTGATCAGTTAAGACGGAGATCTACGCGTAATTCCATAGTTGCTCCATACACTCCATCGCAGCATGATTCCCCTGGGGTTCGGACACCGGCACTCATGAGCGATAGTCCAAAGATGCCAAGAATGGGTGAGCCGGTTGTCAGAGAGGAGTCGTGTGGAGAGAGACCGCAGCCAGAGCTAAACGAGCCAAAGACTGATATGGTTCCAAGTTCGCCCACACTCGCAGCTGAGTCGTCGCTGCCCGTGTCACCGCCTCGGATACGGCCAATACGCAAATGTCGTTTAATTAAACCATTGCATGATAGTGTTAAATAATTTAATATTGTGTAAGTTTACTTAATAATAAATAAGTTAATATTAACATTTTAAAAAAATATATATATGTTTAAATATTATGAATTAGGTTAAGCTTATTGTATTCGGTTAAGGGGTTGTATTGTATAGAGGGGAGGAGTGTAGTAAAGTGGGTAATTTGATATTACTTCTGTATAAGATTTGTATTTAATCGACAGTTTGTGCCATAGCAATTCATTCGTAATATAGCGGTACTCAAGCTGCAAGTATATTTATTTCTCCCTATTAACGACAGTTCAGTCTGCAGGTAGCATGTCGGCGTGGAGTACATGGCGTACATTTGATGTTTGAAGCCTTCTTCATTGACTAAACTGAAAAATATAATTAATATATATATAATAACATATATTTATGTATATTAATATAAACTCCAAATATTGTAATGTGTGGTTCATTTTAAATTGTATAACATATAACGAAACTGTTACCAAGAAGAGAACTTGTCATTACTTCTCCTGGTGCGTCGTCTGCAGGTAGCATGTCGGCGTGGAGTACATGGCGTACATTTGATGTTTGAAGCCTTCTTCATTGACAAAACTGAAAAATATAATTAATATATATATAATTACATATATTTATGTATATTAATATAAACTCCAAATATTGTAATGTGTGGTTCATTTTAAATTGTATAACATATAACGAAACTGTTACCAAGAAGACAACTTGTCATTACTTCTCCTGGTGCGTCGTCTGCAGGTAGCATGTCGGCGTGGAGTACATGGCGTACATTTAATGTTTGAAGCCTTCTTCATTGACAAAAGTGAAAAATATAATTAATATATATATAATTACATATATTTATGTATATTAATATCAACTCCAAATATTGTAATGTGTGGTTCATTTTAAATTGTATAACATATAACGAAACTCTTACCAAGAAGACAACTTGTCATTACTTCTCCTGGTGCGTCGTCTGCAGGTAGCATGTCGGCGTGGAGTACATGGCGTACATTTGATGTTTGAAGCCTTCTTCATTGACAAAACTGAAAAAATATAATTAATATATATATAATAACATATATTTATGTATATTAATATAAACTCCAAATATTGTAATGTGTGGTTCATTTTAAATTGTAAAACATATAACGAAACTGTTACCAAGAAGACAACTTGTCATTACTTCTCCTGGTGCGTCGTCTGCAGGTAGCATGTCGGCGTGGAGTACATGGCGTACATTTGATGTTTGAAGCCTTCTTCATTGACAAAACTGAAAAATATAATTACATATATTTATGTATATTAATATAAACTCCAAATATTGTAATGTGTGGTTCATTTTAAATTGTATAACATATAACGAAACTCTTACCAAGAAGACAACTTGTCATTACTTCTCCTGGTGCGTCGTCTGCAGGTAGCATGTCGGCGTGGAGTACATGGCGTACATTTGATGTTTGAAGCCTTCTTCATTGACAAAAGTGAAAAATAAATTTAATATATATATAATAACATATATTTATGTATATTAATATAAACTCCAAATATTGTAATGTGTGGTTCATTTTAAATTGTATAACATATAACGAAACTGTTACCAAGAAGACAACTTGTCATTACTTCTCCTGGTGCGTCGTCTGCAGGTAGCATGTCGGCGTGGAGTACATGGCGTACATTTGATGTTTGAAGCCTTCTTCATTGACAAAACTGAAAAATATAATTAATATATATATAATAACATATATTTATGTATATTAATATAAACTCCAAATATTGTAATGTGTGGTTCATTTTAAATTGTATAACATATAACGAAACTGTTACCAAGAAGACAACTTGTCATTACTTCTCCCGGTGCGTCGTCTGCAGGTAGCATGTCGGCGTGGAGTACATGGCGTACATTTGATGTTTGAAGCCTTCTTCATTGACAAAACTGAAAAATATAATTACATATATTTATGTATATTAATATAAACTCCAAAAATTGTAATGTGTGGTTCATTTTAAATTGTATAACATATAACGAAACTCTTACCAAGAAGACAACTTGTCATTACTTCTCCTGGTGCGTCGTCTGCAGGTAGCATGTCGGCGTGGAGTACATGGCGTACATTTGATGTTTGAAGCCTTCTTCATTGACAAAAGTGAAAAATATAATTAATATATATATATATATATATAATAACATATATTTATGTATATTAATATAAACTCCAAATATTGTAATGTGTGGTTCATTTTAAATTGTATAACATATAACGAAACTGTTACCAAGAAGACAACTTGTCATTACTTCTCCTGGTGCGTCGTCTGCAGGTAGCATGTCGGCGTGGAGTACATTTCGTACATTTGATGTTTGAAGCCTTCTTCATTGACAAAACTGAAAAATATAATTAATATATATATAATAACATATATTTATGTATATTAATATAAACTCCAAATATTGTAATGTGTGGTTCATTTTAAATTGTATAACATATAACGAAACTGTTACCAAGAAGACAACTTGTCATTACTTCTCCCGGTGCGTCGTCTGCAGGTAGCATGTCGGCGTGGAGTACATGGCGTACATTTGATGTTTGAAGCCTTCTTCATTGACAAAACTGAAAAATATAATTACATATATTTATGTATATTAATATAAACTCCAAATATTGTAATGTGTGGTTCATTTTAAATTGTATAACATATAACGAAACTGTTACCAAGAAGACAACTTGTCATTACTTCTCCTGGTGCGTCGTCTGCAGGTAGCATGTCGGCGTGGAGTACATGGCGTACATTTGATATTTGAAGCCTTCTTCATTGACAAAACTGAAAAATATAATTACATATATTTATGTATATTAATATAAACTCCAAATATTGTAATGTGTGGTTCATTTTAAATTGTATAACATATAACGAAACTCTTACCAAGAAGACAACTTGTCATTACTTCTCCCGGTGCGTCGTCTGCAGGTAGCATGTCGGCGTGGAGTACATGGCGTACATTTGATGTTTGAAGCCTTCTTCATTGACTAAACTGAAAAATATAATTAATATATATATATAATAACATATATTTATGTATATTAATATTAACTCCAAATATTGTAATGTGTGGTTCATTTTAAATTGTATAACATATAACATATAACGAAACTGTTACCAAGAAGACAACTTGTCATTACTTCTCCTGGTGCGTCGTCTGCAGGTAGCATGTCGGCGTGGAGTACATGGCGTACATTTGATGTTTGAAGCCTTCTTCATTGACAAAACTGAAAAATATAATTACATATATTTATGTATATTAATATAAACTCCAAATATTGTAATGTGTGGTTCATTTTAAATTGTATAACATATAACGAAACTCTTACCAAGAAGACAACTTGTCATTACTTCTCCCGGTGCGTCGTCTGCAGGTAGCATGTCGGCGTGGAGTACATGGCGTACATTTGATGTTTGAAGCCTTCTTCATTGACAAAACTGAAAAATATAATTAATATATATATAATTACATACATTTATGTATATTAATATAAACTCCAAATATTGTTATCTGTAATTGTATAACATATGTATAACGAAACTGTTACCAAGAAGAGAACTTTTCATTACTTCTCCTGGTGCGTCGTCTGCAGGTAGCATGTCGGCGTGGAGTACATGGCGTACATTTGATGTTTGAAGCCTTCTTCATTGACAAAACTGAAAAATATAATTAATATATATATATATAATAACATATATTTATGTATATTAATATAAACTCCAAATATTGTAATGTGTGGTTCATTTTAAATTGTATAACATATAACGAAACTGTTACCAAGAAGACAACTTGTCATTACTTCTCCTGGTGCGTCGTCTGCAGGTAGCATGTCGGCGTGGAGTACATGGCGTACATTTGATGTTTGAAGCCTTCTTCATTGACAAAACTGAAAAATATAATTAATATATATATAATAACATATATTTATGTATATTAATATAAACTCCAAATATTGTAATGTGTGGTTCATTTTAAATTGTATAACATATAACGAAACTCTTACCAAGAAGACAACTTGTCATTACTTCTCCCGGTGCGTCGTCTGCAGGTAGCATGTCGGCGTGCAGTACATGGCGTACATTTGATGTTTGAAGCCTTCTTCATTGACTAAACTGAAAAATATAATTAATATATATATAATAACATATATTTATGTATATTAATATAAACTCCAAATATTGTAATGTGTGGTTCATTTTAAATTGTATAACATATAACGAAACTGTTACCAAGAAGAGAACTTGTCATTACTTCTCCTGGTGCGTCGTCTGCAGGTAGCATGTCGGCGTGGAGTACATGGCGTACATTTGATGTTTGAAGCCTTCTTCATTGACAAAACTGAAAAATATAACTAATATATATATATAATTACATATATTTATGTATATTAATATAAACTCCAAATATTGTAATGTGTGGTTCATTTTAAATTGTATAACATATAACGAAACTCTTACCAAGAAGACAACTTGTCATTACTTCTCCTGGTGCGTCGTCTGCAGGTAGCATGTCGGCGTGGAGTACATGGCGTACATTTGATGTTTGAAGCCTTCTTCATTGACAAAAGTGAAAAATATAATTAATATATATATAATAACATATATTTATGTATATTAATATAAACTCCAAATATTGTAATGTGTGGTTCATTTTAAATTGTATAACATATAACGAAACTGTTACCAAGAAGAGAACTTGTCATTACTTCTCCTGGTGCGTCGTCTGCAGGTAGCATGTCGGCGTGGAGTACATGGCGTACATTTGATGTTTGAAGCCTTCTTCATTGACTAAACTGAAAAATATAATTAATATATATATAATAACATATATTTATGTATATTAATATAAACTCCAAATATTGTAATGTGTGGTTCATTTTAAATTGTATAACATATAACGAAACTGTTACCAAGAAGAGAACTTGTCATTACTTCTCCTGGTGCGTCGTCTGCAGGTAGCATGTCGGCGTGGAGTACATGGCGTACATTTGATGTTTGAAGCCTTCTTCATTGACAAAACTGAAAAATATAATTAATATATATATAATTACATATATTTATGTATATTAATATAAACTCCAAATATTGTAATGTGTGGTTCATTTTAAATTGTATAACATATAACGAAACTCTTACCAAGAAGACAACTTGTCATTACTTCTCCTGGTGCGTCGTCTGCAGGTAGCATGTCGGCGTGGAGTACATGGCGTACATTTGATGTTTGAAGCCTTCTTCATTGACAAAAGTGAAAAATATAATTAATATATATATAATAACATATATTTATGTATATTAATATAAACTCCAAATATTGTAATGTGTGGTTCATTTTAAATTGTATAACATATAACGAAACTGTTACCAAGAAGACAACTTGTCATTACTTCTCCTGGTGCGTCGTCTGCAGGTAGCGTGTCGGCGTGGAGTACATGGCGTACATTTGATGTTTGAAACCTTCTTCATTGACAAAACTGAAAAATATAATTACATATATTTATGTATATTAATATAAACTCCAAATATTGTAATGTGTGGTTCATTTTAAATTGTATAACATATAACGAAACTGTTACCAAGAAGACAACTTGTCATTACTTCTCCTGGTGCGTCGTCTGCAGGTAGCATGTCGGCGTGGAGTACATGGCGTACATTTGATATTTGAAGCCTTCTTCATTGACAAAACTGAAAAATATAATTACATATATTTATGTATATTAATATAAACTCCAATTATTGTAATGTGTGGTTCATTTTAAATTGTATAACATATAACGAAACTCTTACCAAGAAGACAACTTGTCATTACTTCTCCCGGTGCGTCGTCTGCAGGTAGCATGTCGGCGTGGAGTACATGGCGTACATTTGATGTTTGAAGCCTTCTTCATTGACTAAACTGAAAAATATAATTAATATATATATATATAATAACATATATTTATGTATATTAATATAAACTCCAAATATTGTAATGTGTGGTTCATTTTAAATTGTATAACATATAACGAAACTGTTACCCAGAAGAGAACTTGTCATTACTTCTCCTGGTGCGTCGTCTGCAGGTAGCATGTCGGCGTGGAGTACATGGCGTACATTTGATGTTTGAAGCCTTCTTCATTGACTAAACTGAAAAATATAATTACATATATTTATGTATATTAATATAAACTCCAAATATTGTAATGTGTGGTTCATTTTAAATTGTATAACATATAACGAAACTCTTACCAAGAAGACAACTTGTCATTACTTCTCCCGGTGCGTCGTCTGCAGGTAGCATGTCGGCGTGGAGTACATGGCGTACATTTGATGTTTGAAGCCTTCTTCATTGACAAAACTGAAAAATATAATTAATATATATATAATTACATACATTTATGTATATTAATATAAACTCCAAATATTGTTATCTGTAATTGTATAACATATGTATAAAGAAACTGTTACCAAGAAGAGAACTTTTCATTACTTCTCCTGGTGCGTCGTATGCAGGTAGCATGTCGGCGTGGAGTACATGGCGTACATTTGATGTTTGAAGCCTTCTTCATTGACAAAACTGAAAAATATAATTAATATATATATAATTACATATATTTATGTATATTAATATAAACTCCAAATATTGTAATGTGTGGTTCATTTTAAATTGTATAACATATAACGAAACTGTTACCAAGAAAAGAACTTGTCATTACTTCTCCTGGTGCGTCGTCTGCAGGTAGCATGTCGGCGTGGAGTACATGGCGTACATTTGATGTTTGAAGCCTTCTTCATTGACAAAACTGAAAAATATAATTAATATATATATAATAACATATATTTATGTATATTAATATAAACTCCAAATATTGTAATGTGTGGTTCATTTTAAATTGTATAACATATAACGAAACTGTTACCAAGAAGAGAACTTGTCATTACTTCTCCTGGTGCGTCGTCTGCAGGTAGCATGTCGGCGTGGAGTACATGGCGTACATTTGATGTTTGAAGCCTTCTTCATTGACAAAACTGAAAAATATAATTAATATATATATAATTACATATATTTATGTATATTAATATAAACTCCAAATATTGTAATGTGTGGTTCATTTTAAATTGTATAACATATAACGAAACTGTTACCAAGAAGACAACTTGTCATTACTTCTCCTGGTGCGTCGTCTGCAGGTAGCATGTCGGCGTGGAGTACATGGCGTACATTTGATGTTTGAAGCCTTCTTCATTGACAAAACTGAAATATAATTAATATTTATATTATTACATATATTAATGTATATTAATATGTATAAACTCCAAATATTGTTATCTGTAATTGTATAACATATAACGAAACTCTTACCAAGAAGACAACTTGTCATTACTTCTCCTGGTGCGTCGTCTGCAGGTAGCATGTCGGCGTGGAGTACATGGCGTACATTTGATGTTTGAAGCATTCTTCATTGACAAAACTGAAAAATATAATTAATATATATATAATTACATACATTTATGTATATTAATATAAACTCCAAATATTGTTATCTGTAATTTTAACATATGTATAACGAAACTGTTACCAAGAAGAGAACTTTTCATTACTTCTCCTGGTGCGTCGTCTGCAGGTAGCATGTCGGCGTGGAGTACATGGCGTACATTTGATGTTTGAAGCCTTCTTCATTGACAAAACTGAAAAATATAATTAATATATATATAATTATATATTTATGTATATTAATATAAACTCCAAATATTGTAATGTGTGGTTCATTTTAAATTGTATAACATATAACGAAACTGTTACCAAGAAGACAACTTGTCATTACTTCTCCTGGTGCGTCGTCTGCAGGTAGCATGTCGGCGTGGAGTACATGGCGTACATTTGATGTTTGAAGCCTTCTTCATTGACAAAACTGAAAAATATAATTAATATATATATAATAACATATATTTATGTATATTAATATAAACTCCAAATATTGTAATGTGTGGTTCATTTTAAATTGTATAACATATAACGAAACTGTTACCAAGAAGAGAACTTGTCATTACTTCTCCTGGTGCGTCGTCTGCAGGTAGCATGTCGGCGTGGAGTACATGGCGTACATTTGATGTTTGAAGCCTTCTTCATTGACAAAACTGAAAAATATAATTAATATATATATAATAACATATATTTATGTATATTAATATAAACTCCAAATATTGTAATGTGTGGTTCATTTTAAATTGTATAACATATAACGAAACTGTTACCAAGAAGACAACTTGTCATTACTTCTCCTGGTGCGTCGTCTGCAGGTAGCATGTCGGCGTGGAGTACATGGCGTACATTTGATGTTTGAAGTCTTCTTCATTGACAAAACTGAAAAATATAATTAATATATATATATCGGCGCTACCAGCTTTAATAACGGATGCGACTTGAAAATAATTAGAGGCTTCCATCAATTCTTATTAAACCTCATTAGTATTTATGATTATTGTTAAAAGTAAAACGAAATCAAAAGAGAATAGAATTATGTTTAAATCAAAAATATGACGTCTGGACTCACGACGGCGGACTCCAGAATTGAGAATTCAGCATTGATAATTCAGAGTTCAGTGAGCGTGTATCATAGAAGCATGTTATTATGAAGAATCTTTGAGAAATACAAGAGCATTAAGATCAATTGCAGTTTCATTTTAAAATATCATCGAATGCTCTAGAAGAAGTGACATTTGTAACCTCAGCAAGGCTGGCGTCCCTCTCTTTAAAAACAACGAATCTGTATTAAATCTGATATATATAATAACATATATTTATGTATATTAATATAAACTCCAAATATTGTAATGTGTGGTTCATTTTAAATTGTATAACATATAACGAAACTCTTACCAAGAAGACAACTTGTCATTACTTCTCCCGGTGCGTCGTCTGCAGGTAGCATGTCGGCGTGGAGTACATGGCGTACATTTGATGTTTGAAGCCTTCTTCATTGACAAAACTGAAAAATATAATTAATATATATATAATTACATACATTTATGTATATTAATATAAACTCCAAATATTGTTATCTGTAATTGTATAACATATGTATAAAGAAACTGTTACCAAGAAGAGAACTTTTCATTACTTCTCCTGGTGCGTCGTATGCAGGTAGCATGTCGGCGTGGAGTACATGGCGTACATTTGATGTTTGAAGCCTTCTTCATTGACAAAACTGAAAAATATAATTAATATATATATAATTACATATATTTATGTATATTAATATAAACTCCAAATATTGTAATGTGTGGTTCATTTTAAATTGTATAACATATAACGAAACTGTTACCAAGAAGAGAACTTGTCATTACTTCTCCTGGTGCGTCGTCTGCAGGTAGCATGTCGGCGTGGAGTACATGGCGTACATTTGATGTTTGAAGCCTTCTTCATTGACTAAACTGAAAAATATAATTAATATATATATATATAATAACATATATTTATGTATATTAATATAAACTCCAAATATTGTAATGTGTGGTTCATTTTAAATTGTATAACATATAACGAAACTGTTACCAAGAAGAGAACTTGTCATTACTTCTCCTGGTGCGTCGTCTGCAGGTAGCATGTCGGCGTGGAGTACATGGCGTACATTTGATGTTTGAAGCCTTCTTCATTGACAAAACTGAAAAATATAATTAATACATATATAATTACATATATTTATGTATATTAATATAAAAACTCCAAATATTGTAATGTGTGGTTCATTTTAAATTGTATAACATATAACGAAACTGTTACCAAGAAGACAACTTGTCATTACTTCTCCTGGTGCGTCGTCTGCAGGTAGCATGTCGGCGTGGAGTACATGGCGTACATTAGATGTTTGAAGCCTTCTTCATTGACAAAACTGAAAAATATAATTAATATATATATAATTACATATATTTATGTATATTAATATAAACTCCAAATATTGTTATCTGTAATTGTATAACATATAACGAAACTGTTACCAAGAAGAGAACTTGTCATTACTTCTCCTGGTGCGTCGTCTGCAGGTAGCATGTCGGCGTGGAGTACATGGCGTACATTTGATGTTTGAAGCCTTCTTCATTGACAAAACTGAAATATAATTAATATTTATATTATTACATATATTAATGTATATTAATATGTATAAACTCCAAATATTGTTATCTGTAATTGTATAACATATAACGAAACTCTTACCAAGAAGACAACTTGTCATTACTTCTCCTGGTGCGTCGTCTGCAGGTAGCATGTCGGCGTGGAGTACATGGCGTACATTTGATGTTTGAAGCATTCTTCATTGACAAAACTGAAAAATATAATTAATATATATATAATTACATACATTTATGTATATTAATATAAACTCCAAATATTGTTATCTGTAATTTTAACATATGTATAACGAAACTGTTACCAAGAAGAGAACTTTTCATTACTTCTCCTGGTGCGTCGTCTGCAGGTAGCATGTCGGCGTGGAGTACATGGCGTACATTTGATGTTTGAAGCCTTCTTCATTGACAAAACTGAAAAATATAATTAATATATATATAATTATATATTTATGTATATTAATATAAACTCCAAATATTGTAATGTGTGGTTCATTTTAAATTGTATAACATATAACGAAACTGTTACCAAGAAGACAACTTGTCATTACTTCTCCTGGTGCGTCGTCTGCAGGTAGCATGTCGGCGTGGAGTACATGGCGTACATTTGATGTTTGAAGCCTTCTTCATTGACAAAACTGAAAAATATAATTAATATATATATAATAACATATATTTATGTATATTAATATAAACTCCAAATATTGTAATGTGTGGTTCATTTTAAATTGTATAACATATAACGAAACTGTTACCAAGAAGAGAACTTGTCATTACTTCTCCTGGTGCGTCGTCTGCAGGTAGCATGTCGGCGTGGAGTACATGGCGTACATTTGATGTTTGAAGCCTTCTTCATTGACAAAACTGAAAAATATAATTAATATATATATAATAACATATATTTATGTATATTAATATAAACTCCAAATATTGTAATGTGTGGTTCATTTTAAATTGTATAACATATAACGAAACTGTTACCAAGAAGACAACTTGTCATTACTTCTCCTGGTGCGTCGTCTGCAGGTAGCATGTCGGCGTGGAGTACATGGCGTACATTTGATGTTTGAAGTCTTCTTCATTGACAAAACTGAAAAATATAATTAATATATATATATCGGCGCTACCAGCTTTAATAACGGATGCGACTTGAAAATAATTAGAGGCTTCCATCAATTCTTATTAAACCTCATTAGTATTTATGATTATTGTTAAAAGTAAAACGAAATCAAAAGAGAATAGAATTATGTTTAAATCAAAAATATGACGTCTGGACTCACGACGGCGGACTCCAGAATTGAGAATTCAGCATTGATAATTCAGAGTTCAGTGAGCGTGTATCATAGAAGCATGTTATTATGAAGAATCTTTGAGAAATACAAGAGCATTAAGATCAATTGCAGTTTCATTTTAAAATATCATCGAATGCTCTAGAAGAAGTGACATTTGTAACCTCAGCAAGGCTGGCGTCCCTCTCTTTAAAAACAACGAATCTGTATTAAATCTGATATCAGAAGTGGGATCGCTCTCGTGATCATGCCGGTCTTATAAATCCTATCCAGCTGAAGAAAATAACCATGTGGAGAACTTGCGTACTGAAGAACGCTACAAGAGAATTTTTTTCATGCCATTCATTGATGTCAATAATGCAGAGCGTGTGCAAACGTTTACTACAAATAAATCAAGGGATAATATTAAAATTACTAAGAAGATCATTTTTATCATCGTTTGACCCCGGTGGTAGTGTGTGTCTTCGGGAATGGTGTCAACACATCTATATGGCTATAAATACGTAGTAAATCAGGAACCATGATTCTCAAATGAAAATGAAATCTTTAAAAGGAGTGAGCTCAAATATGTGAATACGATTGGTTACAACATTTACGTAAGAAGCCACGTAGTATGGATATTAAGCGGAGATATTATGCGACGATGTGGCGCTATAACTGAGGCAAGACGGGCACGTTCTAACTGAAGGTTGAGGCCATAGCGGGCTTGACCAAATACTAATACACATCCTGAGTTTTCAGATACCAGCTCCTCTCAACAATTAAAAGAACCTGGCGCGCCGAAGGAAATGATTACTCCTAGTTGCTTCAAGTATGGTCAACGAGGCTACTTCGCGCTGCGCTGCCCCAGTGTTGAATTCAAAGCCAATTAAGCATGGACCGAACGATGCGTGAATATCTGTTCCGTCCAGATATGGTTCAGCTCTGGAGTGAAACCGGTGAGAGGTTTTCATGTTGCTTCGACTCGGGTACCGAATGTTCTTTAATGAAATAAAAAAAAAAAAAAAATTCTTGAAAGATAGATTTCTAAGTAAAGCGCAATATAATAATACAATTGCATTAGAAAGTGTAAGTAACGCTCGCATTAAATGTTATATCTAAATTCTTTAAACAATTTAAGAGTGATTCAGTAAAGTGAGTTTTCCATGTTGTGAATTCATGTATTTTCAACGACGTTATGATTAGACAGGATCTGCTTACATTAGGGTATTCTATAGGGATTAAAAATAATGTCTCATTCTTAAAACAAACAAGATTGGAACTGAAAAATCATTTGAATAATGTCATAGAGAGAATTAAATAAGAATACGGTGTCTGATAGATATCCTTTGCCACTTATTTCGAATCAAAAATGCTTTCATTTCGCCGCGACAACAAACCATGGTTGAAGGCTAAACAAGATATAGATAACGAAATTAATTTTATTATCACGAAACTAGAGGCAAACTATTTTAATAGTGATATCTTTAAAACTTACGAGATAAGACGCGCTCTTCTTTTTCGGAAATAATGAGAGCTCTATGTTGCCTTTAGTGTGTAGGGAATTTCCGTGAGCTGATCTCGTGTCTATGGTGTATTCTCAAGAGAATCTGTACCATGAGATTCTGTAGGGAAGCCTTGTGGAGCCGTGAGGAGACAAGTATTACACCATAGATCTGGAGAGCGTGACCTCTGAGCTAATCACGAGTTACCCTTAAGCTAACCACGGGTCCTTGATGTATCCGAAAGAGAACCATGAGATTACGTAGGGATGCCTTGTGGAACCGTGAGAAGACAAGTCTACGCCACAGATGTGGAGAGCGTACCTCTGAGCTACTCACGTATTACCCTTGAGCTAACCACAGATCCTTGCTGTATCCTTGAGAATACCATGAGATGACGAAGAGCGGCCTTGGGAAACTATGAAAATATGAAGTCACTCAATCTATAAGAAGTTACATGATTTTGATATCAAACAGCCGGCGCCAAGGCTTTATTTATAATCGACTGTAGACATACCCTTCACAGTAATATTAACACGTCGGTCAACACACACAGCAGTGCCACTAAAAAACGATGTTATATTTCAAATGATAGCATAATTGACTCTAAATTTCTAATCAAATACACCTATTGCGAGTACAGCTAAGTTTTGTTCCATTTCCATTGCTAACCGAGGTCAAACGTTTCAAATTGGTAAATTTAATCTTAATAAAATGCATGATTTCAGGGGTGCGTTATACAAGAATCAATGGCAAATAACATCTCCGGGAATAGAAAACAAATCAGTCAACTATTTGCGAGGATTGAGGCCGGGCTCTATTATTAATATAAATAGTTTTGTGATTACAGGCTTTAGCGTACATCTGACAAATTTAGTATCCTTGCCGATGTTATGAACATACGAATTCAATCCGGCTTTAACAGTTTAGATTACAATTTGACAATCCGTCCGTGGATATCGAAGCAACACATTTAAAACAGGATGGTCGAGGCGGAGAGAAGATAAAAAGTTGGATTTTAGAGATTTCGAGCTAAAATTTAAATAATTTCAGAATGGAGATTTAATATAAAAAAAAATATCACGGAAAAAAAGTAATAGAAACCGAGGAACACTTTGAAATGTGATTCGTGACCAGCCAGACGAAGTTCCACTGGAGTGACGAGAGAGTATAAGTAACCGAGCAGCAAGGTAGACTGTTCGACTACCTAATAGTTATCCGGTGAGCGTATTTCATTTTGTTCAATTTACTTCATTTCAAACGCATTACATATTTCGTAGATAGAAGTGTGATTTTGAAACACTTACTTTGAGATATATTACTATAAAATTATTAAATTATTATTATTACTATAAAAGATGCCTTTGATGGCGGATCCGAACCATAACAAAATAATAATAATAATAAAATGGTTAATAAAATAAAATTGTTGTAGACGGGTGGAGACGTCTTACGACAAATAAATAAAAACAAAATGTTGTAGGCGGGCGGAGACGTCCTATGACAAATAAATAAAAAAAAAATGTTGTAGGCGGGCGGAGACGTCCTATGACAAATATGTTATGAATGTTCGTGTGATGCCCCCAAAGCCATGAAGCTTAGATAATTGGACGTGATATTATGACCATCTCAAAGTTGTGTTGTAGTAAACAACGTTACCCATACGATTAAAAAAAAAAATTTTTGATATTAATAATTGTAACAATATAAAGTTATCTAGGTGTACTGTGGAAGTACCTAGACTACAAAAGCATTTATCTTTTATCACAGAGCAAACATCAGTATGACCGTATCGTCATGACTTCGGAAGATGAAGCATCAATTCTTGATCCTGTCCCATCTACTTTACGAGACGCGCGACTGGTCCAAGCACATAACGAAAACCAACCAAGAAAGAACACATAACCAGGCAGGTGCAGAGCACGCACCGCCTGTCAGAATGGCCGTATCGGCGCTACCAGCTTTAATAACGGATGCGACTTGAAAATAATTAGAGGCTTCCATCAATTCTTATTAAACCTCATTAGTATTTATGATTATTGTTAAAAGTAAAACGAAATCAAAAGAGAATAGAATTATGTTTAAATCAAAAATATGACGTCTGGACTCACGACGGCGGACTCCAGAATTGAGAATTCAGCATTGATAATTCAGAGTTCAGTGAGCGTGTATCATAGAAGCATGTTATTATGAAGAATCTTTGAGAAATACAAGAGCATTAAGATCAATTGCAGTTTCATTTTAAAATATCATCGAATGCTCTAGAAGAAGTGACATTTGTAACCTCAGCAAGGCTGGCGTCCCTCTCTTTAAAAACAACGAATCTGTATTAAATCTGATATATATAATAACATATATTTATGTATATTAATATAAACTCCAAATATTGTAATGTGTGGTTCATTTTAAATTGTATAACATATAACGAAACTCTTACCAAGAAGACAACTTGTCATTACTTCTCCCGGTGCGTCGTCTGCAGGTAGCATGTCGGCGTGGAGTACATGGCGTACATTTGATGTTTGAAGCCTTCTTCATTGACTAAACTGAAAAATATAATTAATATATATATAAAAACATATATTTATGTATATTAATATAAACTCCAAATATTGTAATGTGTGGTTCATTTTAAATTGTATAACATATAACGAAACTGTTACCAAGAAGAGAACTTGTCATTACTTCTCCTGGTGCGTCGTCTGCAGGTAGCATGTCGGCGTGGAGTACATGGCGTACATTTGATGTTTGAAGCCTTCTTCATTGACAAAACTGAAAAATATAATTAATATATATATAATTACATATATTTATGTATATTAATATAAACTCCAAATATTGTAATGTGTGGTTCATTTTAAATTGTATAACATATAACGAAACTGTTACCAAGAAGACAACTTGTCATTACTTCTCCTGGTGCGTCGTCTGCAGGTAGCATGTCGGCGTGGAGTACATGGCGTACATTAGATGTTTGAAGCCTTCTTCATTGACAAAACTGAAAAATATAATTAATATATATATAATTACATATATTTATGTATATTAATATAAACTCCAAATATTGTTATCTGTAATTGTATAACATATAACGAAACTGTTACCAAGAAGAGAACTTGTCATTACTTCTCCTGGTGCGTCGTCTGCAGGTAGCATGTCGGCGTGGAGTACATGGCGTACATTTGATGTTTGAAGCCTTCTTCATTGACAAAACTGAAATATAATTAATATTTATATTATTACATATATTAATGTATATTAATATGTATAAACTCCAAATATTGTTATCTGTAATTGTATAACATATAACGAAACTCTTACCAAGAAGACAACTTGTCATTACTTCTCCTGGTGCGTCGTCTGCAGGTAGCATGTCGGCGTGGAGTACATGGCGTACATTTGATGTTTGAAGCCTTCTTCATTGACAAAACTGAAAAATATAATTAATATATATATAATTACATACATTTATGTATATTAATATAAACTCCAAATATTGTTATCTGTAATTTTAACATATGTATAACGAAACTGTTACCAAGAAGAGAACTTTTCATTACTTCTCCTGGTGCGTCGTCTGCAGGTAGCATGTCGGCGTGGAGTACATGGCGTACATTTGATGTTTGAAGCCTTCTTCATTGACAAAACTGAAAAATATAATTAATATATATATAATTATATATTTATGTATATTAATATAAACTCCAAATATTGTAATGTGTGGTTCATTTTAAATTGTATAACATATAACGAAACTGTTACCAAGAAGACAACTTGTCATTACTTCTCCTGGTGCGTCGTCTGCAGGTAGCATGTCGGCGTGGAGTACATGGCGTACATTTGATGTTTGAAGCCTTCTTCATTGACAAAACTGAAAAATATATTTAATATATATATAATTACATACATTTATGTATATTAATATAAACTCCAAATATTGTTATCTGTAATTGTATAACATATAACGAAACTGTTACCAAGAAGAGAACTTGTCATTACTTCTCCTGGTGCGTCGTCTGCAGGTAGCATGTCGGCGTGGAGTACATGGCGTACATTTGATGTTTGAAGCCTTCTTCATTGACAAAACTGAAAAATATAATTAATATATATATAATAACATATATTTATGTATATTAATATAAACTCCAAATATTGTAATGTGTGGTTCATTTTAAATTGTATAACATATAACGAAACTGTTACCAAGAAGACAACTTGTCATTACTTCTCCTGGTGCGTCGTCTGCAGGTAGCATGTCGGCGTGGAGTACATGGCGTACATTAGATGTTTGAAGCCTTCTTCATTGACAAAACTGAAAAATATAATTAATATATATATAATTACATATATTTATGTATATTAATATAAACTCCAAATATTGTTATCTGTAATTGTATAACATATAACGAAACTGTTACCAAGAAGAGAACTTGTCATTACTTCTCCTGGTGCGTCGTCTGCAGGTAGCATGTCGGCGTGGAGTACATGGCGTACATTTGATGTTTGAAGCCTTCTTCATTGACAAAACTGAAATATAATTAATATTTATATTATTACATATATTAATGTATATTAATATGTATAAACTCCAAATATTGTTATCTGTAATTGTATAACATATAACGAAACTCTTACCAAGAAGACAACTTGTCATTACTTCTCCTGGTGCGTCGTCTGCAGGTAGCATGTCGGCGTGGAGTACATGGCGTACATTTGATGTTTGAAGCCTTCTTCATTGACAAAACTGAAAAATATAATTAATATATATATAATTACATACATTTATGTATATTAATATAAACTCCAAATATTGTTATCTGAAATTTTAACATATGTATAACGAAACTGTTACCAAGAAGAGAACTTTTCATTACTTCTCCTGGTGCGTCGTCTGCAGGTAGCATGTCGGCGTGGAGTACATGGCGTACATTTGATGTTTGAAGCCTTCTTCATTGACAAAACTGAAAAATATAATTAATATATATATAATTATATATTTATGTATATTAATATAAACTCCAAATATTGTAATGTGTGGTTCATTTTAAATTGTATAACATATAACGAAACTGTTACCAAGAAGACAACTTGTCATTACTTCTCCTGGTGCGTCGTCTGCAGGTAGCATGTCGGCGTGGAGTACATGGCGTACATTTGATGTTTGAAGCCTTCTTCATTGACAAATCTGAAAAATATAATTAATATATATATAATAACATATATTTATGTATATTAATATAAACTCCAAATATTGTAATGTGTGGTTCATTTTAAATTGTATAACATATAACGAAACTGTTACCAAGAAGAGAACTTGTCATTACTTCTCCTGGTGCGTCGTCTGCAGGTAGCATGTCGGCGTGGAGTACATGGCGTACATTTGATGTTTGAAGCCTTCTTCATTGACAAAACTGAAAAATATAATTAATATATATATAATAACATATATTTATGTATATTAATATAAACTCCAAATATTGTAATGTGTGGTTCATTTTAAATTGTATAACATATAACGAAACTGTTACCAAGAAGACAACTTGTCATTACTTCTCCTGGTGCGTCGTCTGCAGGTAGCATGTCGGCGTGGAGTACATGGCGTACATTTGATGTTTGAAGCCTTCTTCATTGACAAAACTGAAAAATATAATTAATATATATATAATAACATATATTTATGTATATTAATATAAACTCCAAATATTGTAATGTGTGGTTCATTTTAAATTGTATAACATATAACGAAACTCTTACCAAGAAGACAACTTGTCATTACTTCTCCCGGTGCGTCGTCTGCAGGTAGCATGTCGGCGTGGAGTACATGGCGTACATTTGATGTTTGAAGCCTTCTTCATTGACTAAACTGAAAAATATAATTAATATATATATAAAAACATATATTTATGTATATTAATATAAACTCCAAATATTGTAATGTGTGGTTCATTTTAAATTGTATAACATATAACGAAACTGTTACCAAGAAGAGAACTTGTCATTACTTCTCCTGGTGCGTCGTCTGCAGGTAGCATGTCGGCGTGGAGTACATGGCGTACATTTGATGTTTGAAGCCTTCTTCATTGACAAAACTGAAAAATATAATTAATATATATATAATAACATATATTTATGTATATTAATATAAACTCCAAATATTGTAATGTGTGGTTCATTTTAAATTGTATAACATATAACGAAACTGTTACCAAGAAGACAACTTGTCATTACTTCTCCTGGTGCGTCGTCTGCAGGTAGCATGTCGGCGTGGAGTACATGGCGTACATTAGATGTTTGAAGCCTTCTTCATTGACAAAACTGAAAAATAGAATTAATATATATATAATTACATATATTTATGTATATTAATATAAACTCCAAATATTGTTATCTGTAATTGTATAACATATAACGAAACTGTTACCAAGAAGAGAACTTGTCATTACTTCTCCTGGTGCGTCGTCTGCAGGTAGCATGTCGGCGTGGAGTACATGGCGTACATTTGATGTTTGAAGCCTTCTTCATTGACAAAACTGAAATATAATTAATATTTATATTATTACATATATTAATGTATATTAATATGTATAAACTCCAAATATTGTTATCTGTAATTGTATAACATATAACGAAACTCTTACCAAGAAGACAACTTGTCATTACTTCTCCTGGTGCGTCGTCTGCAGGTAGCATGTCGGCGTGGAGTACATGGCGTACATTTGATGTTTGAAGCCTTCTTCATTGACAAAACTGAAAAATATAATTAATATATATATAATTACATACATTTATGTATATTAATATAAACTCCAAATATTGTTATCTGAAATTTTAACATATGTATAACGAAACTGTTACCAAGAAGAGAACTTTTCATTACTTCTCCTGGTGCGTCGTCTGCAGGTAGCATGTCGGCGTGGAGTACATGGCGTACATTTGATGTTTGAAGCCTTCTTCATTGACAAAACTGAAAAATATAATTAATATATATATAATTATATATTTATGTATATTAATATAAACTCCAAATATTGTAATGTGTGGTTCATTTTAAATTGTATAACATATAACGAAACTGTTACCAAGAAGACAACTTGTCATTACTTCTCCTGGTGCGTCGTCTGCAGGTAGCATGTCGGCGTGGAGTACATGGCGTACATTTGATGTTTGAAGCCTTCTTCATTGACAAAACTGAAAAATATAATTAATATATATATAATAACATATATTTATGTATATTAATATAAACTCCAAATATTGTAATGTGTGGTTCATTTTAAATTGTATAACATATAACGAAACTGTTACCAAGAAGAGAACTTGTCATTACTTCTCCTGGTGCGTCGTCTGCAGGTAGCATGTCGGCGTGGAGTACATGGCGTACATTTGATGTTTGAAGCCTTCTTCATTGACAAAACTGAAAAATATAATTAATATATATATAATAACATATATTTATGTATATTAATATAAACTCCAAATATTGTAATGTGTGGTTCATTTTAAATTGTATAACATATAACGAAACTCTTACCAAGAAGACAACTTGTCATTAC
>CAKASE010000037.1:0-27226 GCA_916720795.1 Danaus chrysippus | reverse complement strand
TCTCACCAAAAACATGCCTGTTAAAAAGGGGGCCAAGTTCCAATCGGCTAATTGTTTGCCTAAAAAAGTGGTGAAATCCAATCTAATGCCAAGTTTAGATGCACTTTGAAATCGATCATAATCATCTTCATCAACAGCATGATCCACTGGTAAACATTTGCCATTCCCAAGAGTCGCCTCCACACCCAGTCCTCTGCCTTCCACATCCAGCTACTACCCGCCACCTTATTCACGTCAACGGTCCATCTGGCCGAAATTCACTTTACCATACACCCAACTTAAAATATGGTATAGTTGTGAAAATACGTAGGTGCTTGGTTTTAAAATATCTAAAATTATAATACTTCTCAATTTGAACTTGGCAGGTTTTTGTGCTGTACGTAACACTTAATTAATTGTATCATTAATTTATTATTTAGTTATATAATTATTTATATTTATATAATTTAAATATTTTATAATTTAAATAATTAAATTAACCTGCCAAGTTCAAATTTAGAAGTATTATAATTTTAGATATTTTTAACCAAGCACCTACGTATTTTCACAACTATACCATATTTTAAGTTGGGTGTATGGTAAAGTGAATTTCGGCCAGATGGACCGTTGACGTGAATAAGGTGGCGGGTAGTAGCTGGATGTGGAAGGCAGAGGACTGGGTGTGGAGGCGACTCTTGGGAATGGCAAATGTTTACCAGTGGATCATGCTGTTGATGAAGATGATTATGATCGATTTCAAAGTGCATCTTAACTTGGCATTAGATTGGATTTCACCACTTTTTTAGGCAAACAATTAGCCGATTGGAACTTGGCCCCCTTTTTAACAGGCATGTTTTTGGTGAGATTTCAATACTTTTTTCAAGAAATCGTACATACAATCGTACTATACAGCCGTACAATGCATAACTTACAGCATGAAACATACAGCTACCATCTGATGGCATAGGAATTACCCTATGTGGTATATCTCCGCCAACCACCGAAAGATGTACAATTTCCATCGTTGGTAAATGAATAGTAGAAAAGAAATAGAGTGAATTTGTGCTTTTAACACACACAAGTAATCAATCAATAAGCAATATCAAAATTAATCCTTTAGCAAGTCAAATCAGTGATCCATTTAATCGTAATCGTAACCATATATAAGATATCAAGACATAAGTGTAGAAAGAAATAGAAAGAAATGACCATCGATTCCTTATCGACTTTCATTCATATATACTGCAGACAAAACAATATCGCGATTCAATTATACCGCTAGCGCCATCTATCGAAAGTAATTTATAACAATAGAAACCTGATTTTTTAGGTAAGCAATATTTAATTAAGTTATACAGTGTGCATTATAATACATGACAATATTTTATATCCCTTATATATATATCAGTTCTTAAGAAGCGCCCCACACTTTTTTCACAATAATATTAATTTAAAAATAAATTAACAAACAATAAATGGTATTTTTGTGAAAAAAAAAGCGTGATGAGCTTCGTATATCACTTCTTGAGAAGCGCCCCACGCTTTTTTTTCAATAATACGTTTATTGTTTATTTTAAACAATTTAAATTAAATTGATTTCCAAGGTTTAAAGGTTAAATTAGTTTCCACGCGGTTTCTTTCATCATTGGAGCGTGTTTTTTAGTTTTTTTTTAAACTATATTTATTTTTTATTTTTTAGTTTCATTTATCACCGATTGATAGATGTACTCATATTATTAATTATTAATATTTCATTATTATGTATTTTATTGTGCTGAGCTGAGCGCCTATGTAAAGGTTTTGATTACCTGTCAGTGAGTCAGTGCCAAAATTAGATATTTTCACAGGGTCATATTTCAGGATCTACTGAAGCTTTATCTATGAAATTTGGCATACTGCTTTAGGTTTAGTATATGATTACGTAGGTACAATTTTATCTCTGTACTTGCAATAGACACTGAGCTACAGGGGGTCAAAAGTGGGTCGAATTTATTAAAAATTCGATATTTAGAATTGAGGCAACTCACGCTTGACCGATTTCTTAATTTTTTGTTAATCTACATATAACACACAACCTGTGTACCAAATTTCATAATGCTAAAACAATGGGAAGTGGCCTAGAGGTTTTGATTACCTGTCAGTGAGTCAGTGCCAAAATTAGCTATTTTCACAGGGTCATATTTCAGGATCTACTGAAGCTTTATCTATGAAATTTGGCATACTGCTTTAGTTCTAGTATATGATTACGTAGGTAAAATTTTATCTCTGTACTTGCAATAGGCACTGAGCTACAGGGGGGTCAAAAGTGGGTCGAAACGGTTCGTGTAAATATAGTGCACGGCATGCGCCGGCCTGTGGAACTTGGCCGGCGCACTACCGTGCGCTTAGATAATGTAAAATATGTTCTATATATATAAAATATAATTGATTATTTATATTTTTTTTATATTAGTAGTATGTATTGTGTGCCTATAACTATTTGGGAAGTTGCTTACTTTAGATACTTAAGTATAGAGTTGGTACAGCATTTTGAGCAATTCGTGTACTAGAAGAACGCTAAAAATCATTAAAATGTAAAAATTTTATGTAATTTTAAATCATTGCTCTTAATATAATGTAGGAGTTATAACTTTAATTTCTTATATATTGTGAAATGTATTAAGAATTAGAATATATTTTAATTAAGGAATTAACTGTTGTATTTTCATTTTTATTTGTTGAAAAAAAAAACCTAATAAACCTTCAAAGTAAACTGAAATGGCGGAGGTATACCAATTGTCCTTATATACCAATTTTCCTTATATACCAATTTTCCCTATATACCATTTTCTTATATGCCAAATGTGCCATCCAAATATAACAAATATGCCATCACCGTCACCATCTCCATCATCTCCATCATCCCCATCACCCCCATCATCCCCATCATCTCAATCATCTCCATCATCTCCATCATCTCCATCATCCACATCATCCCCATCATCCCCATCACCCCATCATCTCCATCATCTCCATCATCCCCATCACACCCATCATCCTCATCAGACACATCATTCCCCTCATCATCAACCCCATCATCCACATCATCCACATCATCCCCATCACACGCTTTATCCCCATCACCCCCAACATCCACATCACCCCCATCATCCCCATCACCCCCATCATCCCCATCATCCCCATCACCCCCTTCATCCCCATCATCTCCATCATCCCCATCACACCAATCATTTCCATCATCTCCATCACCCCCTTCATCCCCATCACCCTCTTCATCCCCATCACCCCTATCATCCCTTATCAGTTTTTTTCGGGTTATTAATACTTAATAGTGACTTCCGGCAGAAAGGTAATTTTTACTGATTTAAACACTGTCATTCTTATATTACATAAAAAACAATAAACGACTTTTTTTTTGGTTTGTAGTTATCCAGTGAAATTATAATCTCTGCATATTTAGAACACTTTGTGTTTGTTTTACCTATGTCAAGAAGTGACACAAGTAGTTATATTGCGATACTGTTTGTAGGCACTTTTCTTTATTTAGATAAAAAAGGTAATGAAGACCGCACATTATAAATCGATCAAATCTATATACCATGTAAGTATATAAAAATGTTAAGATGACTTGTATACCTATTTCATTATATTCAATTTAATCATATTTTTTTTTTTAATTTTTAATTATGAGCAGCAATTTCTAAAGTAAAATAATAATAATGTAAAATATTATCTATATTTATAAAATATAATTGATTATTTATATTTTTTTTTTATATTAGTAGTATGTATTGTGTGCCTATATCTACTTGGGAAGTTGCTTACTTTAGATACTTAAGTATAGAGTTGGTACAGCATTTTGAGCAATTCGTGTACTAGAAGAACGGTAAAAATCATTAAATTGTAAAAATTTTATGTAATTTTAAATCATTGCTCTTAATATAATGTAGGTGTTATAACTTTAATTTCTTATATATTGTGACATGTATTAAGAATTAGAATATATTTTAATTAAGGAATTAATTGTTGTTTTTTCATTTTTATTTGTTGAAAAAAAAAAAAACCTAATAAACCTTCAAAGTAAACTGAAATGACGGAGGTATACCAAATGTCCTTATATACCAATTTTCCTTATAAATCAAAGGTCTTTATATACCAATTTTCCTTATATACCAATTTTCCCTATATACCATGTTTTTATATGCCAAATGTGCCATCCAAATATAACAAATATGCCATTACCGTTACCATCTCCATCATCCCCATCACCCCCATCATCCCCATCATCCCAATCATCTCCATCATCTCCATCATCTCCATCATCCTCATCACACCCATCATCCTCATCAGACACATCATTCCCCTCATCATCAACCCCATCATCCCCATCACCCCAATCATCCACATCATCCCCTCCATCATCCCCATCATCCACATCACCCCCATCTTCCCTACACCCCCATCATCCCAATCATCTCCATCATCTCCATCATCCCCATCATCTCCATAATCTCCATCATCCACATCATCCCCATCTCCCCATTCATGCCTATCATCACCATCATCTACATCATCCACATCATCCACATCATCCCCATCATCTCCATCATCCCCAACACACCCATCATCCCCATCATCCCCATCACTCCGTCATCCCCATCATCTCCATCATCCCCATTACCCCCTTCATCCCCATCATCTCTATCATCTCCATCATCTCCATCATCTCCATCACCCCCATCATCCCCATCACCCCCATCAACCCCATCATCTCCATCATCTCCTCACCCCCCTTCATCCCCATCATCATCCCCATCATCCCCATCATCCCTATCATCTCCATCCATCATCTCCATCATCCCCATAATCCCCATCATCTCCATCATCCCCATCGTCCACATCACCCCCATAACCCTCTTTATCACCATCAACCCCATCATCCCTATCTTTCCCATCACCCCCATCATCCCCATCATCCCCATCATCCCCTTTATCCCCATCACCCCCATCATCCCCATCATCTCCATCATCCCTATCATCTCCATCAACTCCATCATCTCCATGAGCCCCTTCATCCCCATCATCCCCATCACCCCCATCATATCCATCATCCCCATCATCCCCTTTATCCCCATCACCCCCAACATCCCCATCACCCCCTTCACCCCCATCACCCCAATCATCCCCATCATCTCCATCACCCTCTTCATCCCCATCACCCCCATCACCCCCATCATCTCCATTATCTCCATCATCCCCATCATCCCCTTCATCCCCATCACCCCCATCATCACCATTATCTCCATCATCCCCATCATCCCCATCATCCACATCACCCCCATAACCCCCTTTATCCCCATCAACCCAATCATCCCTATCATCCCCATCATCCCCCACCCCCATCATATCCATCATCCCCATAATCCCCTTTATCCCCATCACCCCCAACATCCAGATCACCCCCATCATCCCCATCATCTCCATCATCTCCATCATCCCCATCACCCTCATCATCCCCATCAACCCCATCATCCCCATCATCCCCATCACCCCATCATCCCCATCATCTCCATCATCCCCATCATCCCCATCATCCCCATCATCCCCATCATCCCCATCATCCCCATCATCCCCATCATCCCCATCATCCCCATCATCCCATCATCCCATCATCTCCATCATCCCCATCACACCCATCATCCCCCATCACCCCCTGTCATCCCCCCATCATCCCCATCATCCCTATCATCTCCATCATCTCCATCAACTCCATCATCCCCCTAATCCCCGTCACCCCCCCCCATCATCTCCATCATCCCCATCACCCCCATCATCATCATCCATCATCCCCATCATCCCCATCACCCCCATCATCCCATCATCCCCATCATCTCCATCATCTCCATCATCCCCATCATCTCCATCATCATCATCACCCCCATCATCCATCATCATCCCCATCATCCCCATCATCTTCATCATCCCATCATCCACATCATCCACCATCATCCCCATCATCCCCATCATCCCATCATCCCCCATCATCCCCATCATCTCCATCATCATCCCATCATCCCCATCATCTTTATCTTCTCCATCATCCCCATCATCCACATCATCCCCATCATCTCCATCATCCCCATCACACCCATCATCGCCATCATCCCCATTACCCCCTTCATCCCCATCATCCCATCATCCCCATCATCTCCATCACCCCCATCATCCCCCTCACCCCCATCATCCCCCTCATCCCCATCATCCCCCGTCATCTCCATCATCTCCATCAGCCCCTTCATCCCCATCAGCCCCATCATCTCCATCATCCCCATCATCCCCATCACCCCCATCATCTCCATCATCCCCATCACCCCCCCATCATCTCCATCATCTTCATCAGCCCCATCATCCCCATCACCCCCATCATCCACGTCATCCCCATCACCTCCATCATCTCCATCACCCCCTTCATCCCCATCACCCCCATCATCCCCATCATCTCCATCACCCCATCATCCCCATCATCCCCATCATCCCCATCAACCCCATCATCCCCATCATCTCCATCATCCCCATCATCCCTTCAATCACCCCATCACCCCCCATCATCCCCATCATCCCCATCATCCCATCATCCCCATCACCACATAACCCCTTCATCCCCATCACCCCCATCATCCCCATCATCTCCATGAGCCCCTTCATCCCCATCATCCCCATCACCCCCATCATATCCATCATCCCCATCATCCCCTTTATCCCCATCACCCCCAACATCCCCATCACCCCCTTCACCCCCATCACCCCAATCATCCCCATCATCTCCATCACCCTCTTCATCCCCATCACCCCCATCATCTCCATCATCTCCATCATCCCCCTTCATCCCCATCACCCCATCATCCCCATCATCTCCATCATCTCCATCATCCCCATCATCCCCTTCATCCCCATCACCCCCATCATCACCATTATCTCCATCATCCCCATCATCCCCATCATCCACATCACCCCCATAACCCCCTTTATCCCCATCAACCCAATCATCCCTATCATCCCCATCACCCCCATCATATCCATCATCCCCATAATCCCCTTTATCCCCATCACCCCCAACATCCATATCACCCCAATCATCCCCATCATCTCCATCATCTCCATCATCCCCATCACCCTCATCATCCCAATCAACCCCATCATCCCCATCATCCCCATACACCCCATCATCCTCATCATCTCCATCATCTCCATCATCCCCATCACACCCATCATCCCCATCACCCCCGTCATCCCCATCATCCCCATCATCCCCATCATCCCCATACACCCCATCATCCTCATCATCTCCATCATCTCCATCATCCCCATCACACCCATCATCCCCATCACCCCTGTCATCCCCATCATCCCCATCATCCCTATCATCTCCATCATCTCCATCAACTCCATCATCCCCCTAATCCCCATCACCCCCATCATCTCCATCATCCCCATCACCCCCATCATCTTCATCATCTCCATCATCCCCCTCACCCCCATCAACCCCGTCATCCCCATGATCTCCATTATCTCCATCACCCTCTCAATCCTCATCACCCCCATCATCTCCATCATCCCCATCACCCCCATCATCTTCATCATCTCCATCATCCACATCATCCACATCATCCCCATCGTCTCCATCATCCACATCAACCCCCTCATCCCCATCATCTCCATCACACCCATCATCCCCATCATCTTTATCATCTCCATCATCCACATCATCCACATCATCCCCATCATCTCCATCATCCCCATCACACCCATCATCGCCATCATCTCCATTACCCCCTTCATCCCCATTATCTCCATCATCTCCATCATCTCCATCACCCCCATCATCCCCCTCACCCCCATCATTCCCGTCATCTCCATCATCTCCATCAGCCCCTTCATCCCCATCAGCCCCATCATCTCCATCAGCCCCTTCATCCCCATCACCCCCATCATCTCCATCATCCCCATCACCCCCATCATCTCCATCATCTTCATCAGCCCCTTCATCCCCATCACCCCCTTCATCCACGTCATCCCCATCACCTCCATCATCTCCATCACTCCCTTCATCCCCATCACCCCCATCATCCCCATCATCCCCATCAACCCCTTCACCCCCATCATCCCCATCATCCCCATCAACCCCATCATCCTCATCATCTCCATCATCTCCATCATCTCCATCATCCTAATCACACCCATCACCCCCATCATCCCTACATCCCCATCATCCACATTATCCCCATCACACCCTTCATCCCCATCACCCCCATCATCTCCATCATTCTCTTAATCCCCATCACCCCCATCATCTCCATCATCCCATTCTCATCCCCATCACCCCCATCATCCCATCATCCCCATCATCTTCCCATCACCCCCTTCATTCTCCCCATCACCTATCCCCATCCCCATCACATCCCCATCATCTCCATCATCATCCCTCATCCCCATCCCCCCATCATCTCCATCATCCCCATCACCCCCATCATCCCCATCACCCCCTTCATCCACGTCATCCCCATCACCTCCATCATCTCCATCACTCCCTTCATCCCCATCACCCCTATCATCCCCATCATCCCCATCAACCCCATCTGTCAAAAAAAAAGAGAAATGTCTTCGTTTTTTTTTTAGATTATTTTAAGAGTGAATGTCTTGTTCATAGTTCTGTGCCTCTCCCCTTATTACATGTTTGAAAAGATATACGGCGGAAGGAACGTTTCAAGATTTTCATAAAAATCATAAAAAATATCAACTTTACACATTTGTTAAAATTATGTGTGCTACAATATTCGTTTGAGTCAGATGGAAATATTTTTATGAGTGTGTGAGGGCAACAGAAAGTAAGAATATAACCTTAGCAGTTTTATTGTGAAAATATGACAACACCCGATCTTAATGTAAACGTTAGTAGAGACAAAGACATCCTGCTCCCTCAGCACCATTATGAATAAATAAACTGTTTAATAGGAATTAGATTACGATAATTAATATATAATAAAACAACGTGTGTCAACTGAAGATCGACAGAAGAATGATTTATTGAACATAGACAAATACAATAACGCTTATTGACATGATTGCCACAAGATGGCTAGTTGTATCCATATTTTGATATCCACAACACTTCCCATTAAAATATGATCTATTTTAAAATATATAAATACTTAACATGAACTTAAAGTTAAAATATATTACACTCTAACAATTCCTAAAGCATTTACATGTTTATAATGTTTTACAACACTTAAGCTTTTGGTAAATAAATCTGCAGGCATATCAGATATACACAAATAATTAATACTAACAATGTTTTTATTTATAATATCTCAGCAATAGTGATACCTGACATCCATATGTTTAGTTTTATTATGGAATACTGGGTTCAGTTATAATTTCTGAGCACTCATACTGTCATTATATGAGTACAAAATAATAGTATACATTCTACAAGTCACTTCATTTTGTAAGTTTCTCAAATACACTGCTTCTTTGCAGGCTTCTGATTTTGACACATTTTCAGCTACAGTACTAGAAAGTGAAATACATTTTTGTTTGCTACAATTCCAGGATATAACTGATCCTGACAAAATATAACAAAACCCTGAATATGATTTACTGTCATTAACATCACTGCTCCAGTCCTTATATCATTATAACATATCTTCTACCTGGCAATTTCCCAGCTATAGCCAGGGTCTGCCTATATCATTATAACATATCATTATAACATATCTTTCCTTATAACATATCCTTCAATATTATCATTTTTATTCTTACTACATTTCAAACCAAATTTTATGTTTTCTTTAAGTATATATAATATTCTTTTAGCCTAAACCCAAAGCTCTTCACTAATACAGTTATTGAATTGGATTAGGTATTAGGTAGGATCTTCAAACTGCCTATAAGTTGTTGATAAGGATTCTGATTATTTATTTATTTAGGCACACAAACAGAATATAATCCGGATTACATTTGAGTTACAGTCTAAAATTATATTTAGCTTGATTATATTCCCAAGCATGTGTACACTTCATAATCATTACAAAACCAATATTTTTGTCAGGAGCTACATTATTTAGGTACAATTTAAGACTAATGAATAAATAGGAACATATAACTTAAATTCAATTACTTAGTTGTTGATACAAAAAAAAAAACATTAACGGACATTACAAATTAGTTTAAATTACATTCACTGAGTCAACAATAATATAAATAGGAGCAAAAGAGACAGATACAGTCAATTAAGATTGTGTAACAAGTATAATTAAAAAAATAAAATAAAATTAAAGAATTAAATTAAAAAATTATAATAATAAATAAATTGTCAAAATTAAAATATAATTCAATAACAACTACATGGCAATAAACATAAGAAAAAAAAAAAGTCATTGGAGAGTAAATCATTGAATCGTCAATATAATAAGCCTTACCCTATTTTTAAGCCTTGTAAAATTGGGATCAAATATATCTAACATGTCACTGTGTTTTGAAAGTAAATCATTGTATGTACGGCAGTCTAATGATAGGGTTATAATATGATGTATTACTAATGTGAACGCTGAGGACGAAGGTATTCAAATGTGGATGTTGAGATCTAAATTTGATGTTAAAATGAATGAGTGATAATAAGGCAGATAGGTCGATTCTAGAATGAATTATTTTGTGCCATGCATAAAGTTCAATTCACATATGTCTTTATTTTAGTGTGAGCATATTAAAATAGTAAAATTCTATCTTTTAAGAAATATTAGATTTCTCAGAAGACTAATTTTTCTTGTAAATCCAGAGTCATAAAAGCTGAAGGTATAAAAGCTGAAAAAAATTGATTCATTACTGGGAAAACCATAAAAACAGCCCTTTTCTATTTCCCATACAAACGTTTTTTTTTTTTTGACATTAGATTTGACAACTAATATGACAATCATTCTGTCGAACTTCAAAACACGGTGATTTATGGCTTACAAGTAAACTCCAAAAAAATATAAATAAAAAAAACGTAATAGATATTTCTTGATTATAGGGCGATACGAAGTTCGCCAGGTCTTCTAGTATTTAATAAATATTGATTAATTAGTTTACATTCCGCGAAATGTTGCGTTTAAGGAACGTTGGAATTACTGAACTTGAATTTCACTAGCAACTCTTTTATCGTAATAGTATTATGTATTACTGTGAGTTATGTATTTTAAAACAGTCAACATGAAGATGAACTTAAAATTTTTTACTCATATAAATTTTTGTACTACTTCTATATTGTCGACGTTTATTTACATGCTGAAAAAAAGAGCGTGGGAATTGAAACGTTGACGCGGGCTTTTTAAAAGGGCAATGTCCATTTTTGGCCTAGCGTGAACAAGCTGCTATCAAAAAACAAGTTTATGAAAAAAAAAAATATTTTTTTAGCTAGCCATTCTATTGTTGTTGGAGTGTACATTTGTATTTTATTGAAAAAATATTTTTTTAAAGTATCTTCATTGATTTGCTTTATTGATCCACGTTTTGTGTTACCTGCAAGATCTCGCAGTACTTAATACAACTATAAGTATTTAATAAAAAAATATAATATTTGTTTTTAATTAGTTTCGTCATTTAAAACGTTTTATAAACTGAAATATGAAGAATGTTAAACATAATCATATTTGTTTTCGATCGATTTTTTAATGATGTTTTTCTATTGCAACACTAATAAAACGAAAAAAATACATATTGACATTGATATGTCACAGACTGATTGTTTACATTCGCTTTGTTTACCTATATACATTGAGAGTGTTGATTTATTATGGATTTTCTTTCAACGATTGTTTATTCATTATGGGCTCCGACCTATCTTTTTCCAATGACCCCTGCACATCTACGGACCCCGAATTTCGCTCAAACGATGACCCTGGCTTTTGTATTATGGACTCTGATCAAGGCATAAACGATGAACAACACTCACGTAATATGGACCCCGAAACTAGCTCCATCGCTAACCACGGCTTTAATATGGACATTGAACAAAACCAAAGCGTGTCTCATGATAGTCTGCACACAGAAGAAGTGACTTCTTACCAATCCGTATCTCTGAGATGCATAAACTGTGGAAGTGATTTGATAGAGAGAAGGCGACATAGTCTAGATCTTAATTAGGTTCAGTCTATTATAAGACAGTGGATAGCTCCTCGACGAGTAAGTGTCAATTTAATTAATTATTTAAATTACTCGTTTTTTAATAGATATGTATTGTATATGCTATTCCTATAATGCAAAATGAGGTTTTATTGTTTTATATAATTATAATCCATAAGGATTAAGTATATAAATACTGTTGTATTATAATAAATGAAAAGATGTTTACTCCTAACACATTAGCTGACTTTGTTATCGAAAATAATTTAAATAGAAGGCGGGCAGATTTTCAACCTATAAATGTAAACATGTATAGTTTCATATTTCCAAGAATAGAATATAATGATCTTATATTAATTGCATGTGGAACATACCAACTAAAACAAGCTTGTTTGTATTACAGGCAGCACATAAGAGGCGAAGGTTCCTATACTTTAGAAAAATGTAGAAATATAGCCAGCGACCTATTAGTTGACTACCTGATTCCTTTGGCCAACTGCAGATTATTGCATGGAAAAATACAAAGCAGGCATGTAAGTCAAAAAATATATTTTATATATACAGGGTGACTGGTGAATTACTATTGATATTTGAGGACGTGATATTTGACGATCATATATGACAAAATAAAAATTAATATAACATAAATATTAATAAACTTCTAAGTAAAGTCAACCAAAAGTTATGTAAATAATTACGCATCGTATGAACACCCTACAGATTAGGTATACACACACACACACACACACACACACGCGGCGGCGTGTTGTTGTATCAGCACGCCGCCGCACGCGTCCACACTTGGAACACTTGGAACGTGTACACACTTTATTTATTTATACGGAAATTTGGTCAAAAATTAAGTACCTATTTTTTTTACATAATTCGAATGAGAATCATGTACCGAGTATGCTCTTTAAATATTGATAGTAATTCACCAGTCACCCTGTATATATTATATGATAATAATCACAATGGTAAGGAAGCTATAAAAGAATATTATTGTAATTGTATGGTTGGTCGAAGGACAGTGGGTTGCTGCGCTCATATAATGACTATTTTATGGTTTTTAAGTTGGGCAAGGTATCAGGAACACATTTCACCACCTGTCCAATTTCTTGAACACATATTAATAACATATGATGTCTCAGAATAAAAATAAATCATAAAAAATGTTGTTTTATTTTGCTTTAACCTGTTTTTCCTCACATGACAAAAATCTCTTTTTAAACATTTTGATACAAAATTAAGTTCATATTCTCATTATTACTAGTTAGTGCTTTTAAACTAATTACAAAAAATATGATAAAATGGCTGTTCACGTCAGGCCAAAGTCCCCATACTAAGTGGACAATCTTCTTTTAATTATTTTAAATAGTTTTATACTATAATTTGCAAAGTTTTGTAAAAATTCACCGCGATGCTCCATATGCACAGAGGGGTATTCTTTCAAAGAATGCAAGGTTAACATTGAAAAAGCTTAACATTAATTGTAATGGCAATCACATTGCCATCTCTAGCCAGTGCCCTATAAGGCAAAAGAAAATCGCAAACAGTAAACCCAAATCATATGCTGACACGTTAAAAGATTCATTAAATTTTCCCTCCCTTAATAAAAAATTAAATACCCAAGAAGAATATAATAGTATTGCGTGTATTATAAGATACTAAAATACACGCAATACTATCAAATTCTGAAACTATGACTATTAACAGAATCTATAGTAAAAGTTATAACTTTAAATAAAACTCAAAATATAAGTATTAGTTCACATTTTATTAGCTCAGCTATTAAAGAAACCGTCCAAGACAAAAATAGCAAATCGTCACATTCTACCACTAAATCTTAAATATTGTACAGTGGAATGCTCAAAGTCTGTTAAGTAACAGACTTGAGTTTCAAAATTTTGTAAACCAAAATAATATACAGGTAGCTCTTATTTCAGAAACTTGGATCAAGCCTAGCATTCAATTTAATTTATGTGGTTATACCATGATTAGTAATGACTGCGGTAATGATCATAATGGCGTAGCAATATTAATTAAAAATGGTATACATTTCTCTAAACTAGATACTTTTTATGATGATTCGTTACAAAATGTAGTAATTGTTATTAAACTGAAACATAAATACATTTATTTGGTTAGTTTTTACAGTCCTGGTAACAGTTTTCCTGCTTGTGAAAAGGCGAAGTTCGATAGTTTATTGTACAGTATTCCAAAACCCTTGATAATTGCAGGTGATTTTAACGCCCATCACACTTTTTCGGGTTGCAGTCGCATAGATTCTCGGGGCAGAGCTATTATGGATTCCATGGATGACAATAACTTAATACTTTTAAATAATGGTCAACCAACAACTATAGGTTCTCTTATTTGGAAACCTAACAGTCTAGATTTAACTATGGAGTCTTCTTCTTTATTTCTTTCTTGTGACTGGCAAGTTCATCAGGACCCTTTAGGCAGTTATCATCCGCCAACTATCACAAAATTTACTCTCGTAAGAGATCAACATGAGCCCTCTATTTCCTTGAACAACATTCCTTTTCACAGCAATCTGAAATTAGTAAATTGGGATAGTTATGACCAAACTGTTAATAAAATGTTAATGAACTTTAAAGTTGACAATAGTGATTTCCATGACTCATATAGAAAGTTTTGTTCAATTATTCTATTGGCAATCAAATTCTCCGGGCCCAGCTTAAACCATAACATAACTGATAGTAATAATAACCGTCCTATAAAAAGGTGTCAAGTACCTTGGTGGAATGATAAATGTTCAAAAGTAGGCGAAGACTGCAAGAACGCCTACATTAATTTCAAAACTAGTCTTAATAGTAAAAATTACATTAATTTCAAACGCGCACAAGCCGTTAAAAAGCTTTCCGAGTTCTAACTTATTTTCTGACCTCAATTGGGTTCAAACATTTTTATATAAATACACACCGGATACTGTTCCACAACAGATAAGTATAGATAATGTTCTTGGAGTAAATAGTGATAATTCATACATAATGGGTTGTTTTACTATGCAAGAGTTTAGCTTTTAACCTGCTTTAGCCTCAAGAAAAGATTCTTCATGTGGCCTGGATTGGCTTTCCTACAGAATGTTTAAACTTTTAAATGTTCAATCTCTATCTATTTTTTTAAGTTTATTAAATAGTTTATGGACGTCTTCTATTATCCCAGAGGATTGGAAAACTGACTGTTTGGTACCAATATTAAAACCTGGCAAAGACTTTAATTTGGCTGATTCTTATCGTCCTGTAATAGGAGTTCATGTGTTGGAAAAACTTTCCAACAATTAATAAAACAGAGATTAATTTTTCACATAGAAAGTAATAATCTTTTACCTTACAATCAGTTTGGCTTTCATTGTGGCCGTTCTGCTTGTGAGAGTCTACATCATTTCTGTCTGGATATCCACGATACTCGTTCCGAGAATAAAGTACTAGTTGGTGTTTTTGTTGACATTGTAGGGGCTTTCAATAATGTAGATCTGAACAAATTATCCTCAATATTATTATTACTGCGGGTACCTGGAAAAGTTGTAAATTGGATTTTTAATTTGTTGAACTACAGAAAAGTGTTTGTTACGGTTAACAATCAGTTATTTGGTCCAAGATATTCTTGTAGGGGTGTATCACAGGGTGGTGTATTGAGCCCATTGCTTTTGATCCTATTCATACATCAGCTAAATTTAACTCTGGGGTGTGAAGTTTCTAATCTGCAGTTTGCAGATGATTTACAAAGATGTACAAAGTGTACAATCAGTCCTCAATGTAGCTCTCCTAAGACTAAAGAACTATTTTGATAGCCTTCGGCTGGAGGTCAGCAATGAAAAAAGTTGTTGTCTTTTGAAAAAAGGGAATTAGAAATAGGAATGTAAATATTTTGTTCAATAATAATGTAATGTCTTTAGAAAGCTCTGTAAAGTTTTTAGGTGTTATTTTTACAAACAATTGTAGATGGAATAAGTATGCTGAAACTCTAGAATCTCGAGCTTTAAATGCTTGTAACATTTTAAAATCTTTAACAAGCACATATTGGGGTGCTGATCCAAGGATTCTATTAACATTGTATAAATCATTAGTAAGGAGTCATTTTGAATATGCTTTTTTGTTTTGCAGGGGTAAGAAACTATAGTAAACAAATTAGAAAAAGATACAAAACAAATGTTTGCATATTATATTGGGTGCCATGGGAACTACTCCCATAGTGTCAATGCAGGTGGAATGTAATATACCTCCATTAGCACTTAGGTTTAAATACTTACAATCAACATTTTTTGCGAGGTTGCTCTCTGTCAGTAATCATCCACTTCTTGTTAAACTGCGGGACACTATTAACAGGACTGCCAATATTAATTCATGTGTTTTCACGGTTTTTCTGAAACAGAACAAATTGTTAATAAACACAATATTTTTTCTAGCATGGTATGGCCTTGTTACTTTGGGTTATATGAATCAAAATTTATGTAGATTAAAATTGTAGTCAAAAGTCTTGTAAAGTATAAGGAAGACATTTATAGGGAACTTGATATATACAGATGGGTCTAGGAACAATGAAGCAGTCTCTATAGCTGTCTATGATAGTCTGATCAAAAGTGGACTCGGTCATAGGCTGAATACATAGCTGTATATACAGCTATGGAGCACATTCAAACACAGACTCATCCTAAGTGGATTATAAAAACGGATAGTTTAAGTTTATTAACGGCACTACAAAATCCACAATTAAATTCAAAAAACTAACTATATTGTATATAAAATAAGAGAGTTGTATCACCTGCTGTCTCAAAACAAGCAAATAGTCCTATTCTGGACACCAGCCCACATTTGTATGCATGGTAATGAGCACGCAGACTATTTAGCTAAATTTATTACAAATCCGGCCCACAATCAATTAAGTCATAGCTTTTTTAATTTCCCAATTCCTTATTCAGACGCTCTATCCCTTTTCAAACTCACGTTGCAGAAAGAATTTTACAACTTGTGGCATCAGGTGGTAAAGGTAAAAGGAAAAATGGTTCGCTACAATAAAGAAAAAGGTCTCTTCCCAGGTTTACCTGGGGTAGTGACTATAGCCATAGAAAGTATTATACCACAATCTGTCGTTTGCGTCTGGGACATTGTAGTTTTGGTGCTCACCTTTTTAGGGTTGGTGTTTTTGACTCTTCAACTTGTAGATATTGCAATAATGCTGATGAAACCCTCGAACATATATTTTTGATTGTCCACAGTTTAGTATTCAAAGGATGGTCCTTGTAGATCAACTTTTAAGTATTTTTAAAACTGCTAAGTCGTGTCTCGTATTTGACTAGGCCCGGTTCCTGTTTACATTTACTAGATTCTAGTTTGTAATTAATTACATATGCTCAACCTTTTTCATGCAACATTTGAATATCGAATCAAAAGTTTTTTCCTCCATATTGTATTTCATGCACAGATAATGTAAATGAACTGACATTCTGATAGTATATATAATGGGACATAAAAAATGGTCGTTAATATGGTGATATTAATATATTTTTTTGGTCTTTTCTATATTGTTAGAAACACTAATTTATTGGTTGGAGCTAATCAATTCGAAATACAAGTCTAATACTAAAACACTAAACTGGCTAGATAAGGACCTCTAAAATATACGCATAATAAATAATACGTCTGCAATTTTGTAACCGGTTATTTGGTATGCAGACGGCGGTAACGGAACAGTCGAATGCGTTGTATTAAATTAATTATATTTAGTCTATTATTGTATAGGAACTAAATATCGGTTTTATAAATCATAAAAAATATTATAATAATAATGTTAGAAATTTATTTTTAGTTATTAACGGAATGTTTTATGTATGTAGAAAGCTATAGAACAAAAAAAATCATAGTTTAAATTTTTCGATGGAAATAAAAAAAGGTTTTTCCTAAATTGGAATGAATTAGAACATACATTTCCTTTCAATATATGTATATTCTAACGATGATACGACTAATGTCTGGTCACTATACATTTGTTCAGATTCAATTCATTAGGCACAATAAAATTTGTAGCTAGAGTACACCATGTACGAGCCACGGTATCTGATGTTCTGTAAGGGCGACCACAGACGATATCTAAGATCTAGGTAACCTTCGTGAATTAACGAAGCGAATTTCATTGCAAAATTTTCAAAGCCAGCATCCGTCCAGTTAATTAGTATAAAGATGATTCATTATTTCCTTGTTTTTATAATTCTTGATTTAAATGCTAGACTATTTATTTAACTTAGAGTCGCTATTAAAATTTATAATCTTACATCAGCAGGAGGTGTTTTTGGATGTGGTTTTGTTCCGCGGTGTGAAAAAAATAAAAAAAGTGACAGATAGAAATACTGACATTGACAAGACTGTAGTCTGCATCAGCTTTCATTCCTAAATATACTTCTATCTTCGAGGAACACAACAGATTTGTAGTGAGCAAGTATTTCAATATATGCTCTATATAATAACTCGTTGCGAATACATAATATTTTGCATGTTGTTACTATTCAAAGGTTAAAAACATTATCATCCATTACAGCGATGCAAGCTGCTTGCATTTCTTAAACTAGAAGTATGAATATAACACGTGTGAATTATAATCCTAATTTCTAAAGCATTTCCAAATTTATTTAGAAGAAGAAATTTTAATTTTCAAATTATCGAAATTTCAAATAAGAACAAAAGAAAATTAATGAGACCCAAAAAATACGGTATCGGAAGAAGAAAAAAAAATTAATGGATTTTTTAAACAGTTAAACTTGTAATTAAAATACGATGTCATATCTTATTATCCACACATGTTGAATTTGCCTATAAATGGTTTCTAGGAATTCTGTGTTTAAGATACTAGCACTTTAATTACAGACCTAAATGATAAACAGCGTCGCGTCGGCTTATTATTTCAGTAAATGAATGAACATATTATTGTCAATACAAGAAATCAATAAGATATTGAGATTTAAAAAGCATACTGTAACATAATATTACGTAATATATACTTAATGTTAGTATAAAATATCTGTAGTGATGTAATGACAGGCCGCACGCGCTGCCTAATTGATAATGGGTAAGAACGTGCGCGACCGCGCATGGGAACCGTCTCGAGATAATACGGCCAGAGCCCACACTATGAATAACGACTGTTAACATTTAACGTCAATGTTCGTAACATTGATTGCTATATTGCTTAATGTTAGTAACATTGATGAGAATAGAGGACAATGATTTATCATTGACTGATTTTTTGCCATGTCAAACAAACAGACGCCCTACCTGACTGGAAATAGTCACTGTCAAGTATTAGTATTATTTATTATAATCTAAATATATTACTGCAATAATTGTACAGATTTTTTTTTTGCCGCTTAATTTGAATTTCTGCTTTAATTTATTTTAATTGAATTTTTTTAATTTATTACCTCTATAAATTAAAAAATAATTATTATTGCACCTATTTCCTAAGTTTTAAATAAGAATAATCATATATTAGATTGTATTAATATAATTTTTCTATTGCTTTATAATCTAATAGAGCTTGCATTATATATATTTTAGTCTGAGGCTCTGGATGTACGTGATATGAGGATCGAAAGCGACTCAATTAGAAACATCATTACATTTTTGATGAGAACGTTCTCGTTTTAATTTTTGTTTCAAATCTGATCTGATAACTCGAAGGATTTGCATTCACTGTGAGCTTTTTCCCACGCTCTGAACGGGATATGATTTAAATATTATACCATACTTCTTTAAAAATAAATAATATTTTTTCATACATATGTTTTATTTTATGGTACTATAATAAAAGGAGAGATGGAATATGATTAAATCAATCTTAAAACAGATATATCAGCGGAATATTATTTTTTTATTCAATCGTAAATAAAATGTTCTATTTGCTGTTTAAAAAAGTTTTTATAACAGATGATAAAATATAATAATTTATGGTAACTCCTCTTCGGTCTATTGATTTCACGCATTCACTACTAGTCTAGTTGTTAAAAAACAAGCAAGGTTAGAATAATGATCTGATTTATACAACTGCAATTAGCTTGTAGTTAATTTGTTTAATTATAGTAACGTCTTCTCCAACTACACTTGATATGGCAGTTGTGGGTAGTAAAGAAAACGGAGAAATGCAACTATAATTTGTAATCTATTGGCAATGTTTTTTGGTGAGAACTTGGGTATGTTGTGGAAAGTAAAGTTTGACTGGGATAATTCAACTAAATATTTTCTACTCTTTTTTTAAGTTATTTTGTTATTGAATTAGATTTAGTGTAGTTTGTAATAGTGGTGCTCGTAAAAATAGAACTAGTGTATTAAAAAAACCTTTTATTCCTTTCGACGAACTCCTTCGTGTTTCTTCCACACAGTAAATCAAGATAATATTTTTTCAAACAAATGAAAACGTTGACATTTGCAAAATATTCCACGATACAGTGCGAATGAAGCCGTAGCATATAAAAAACTGTTCTCATCGTTCTGAAAAAAATGATGAATGAGATTGGGATACATGTTTCTTAATAGATATTGAATAATACTATGTTCTTTTAGAAGAAAAAATCTTTTAAGGAAGACTTAGCCGTTGAAAAACTCTTCTCCATACATCAAGTTCGGTCACGGTTAGTTAACCACCTACAAACATGACATATTTTGTAATTTAAAACCACTCTATTTTTTTTCTATTATATTATACTGCTTATAACCAAATTATGTTATGTCAAGGGGAAGTCCCCTGAAGGCTTTGATTACCTTGTGAGATTCGATTAAGGTTAAGGAGTATGAGCGGTTTTTGGCTTAGACTGAATTGAATTGATTTGAATTTAAGTAGATCTAGTATAGCACCTATATGTTTGCTGATGTTGAAAGACAAACTATTCCTTCGTGCAACAGATGAATGACATAACTAGAAATCTGTAATGCTATAGGTTGTAACATGACCACTAATAATGATTAATTTTCGGTTGTTTGAAATAAGAATATACATTTCTCTTCAGTTCTAGATGTTAATTAATACATTATATTTGGATAAAAAAGTCAAGTCAAGAAAATTCAAAAAAAACTTACTAAGATAGTCTATAAAGATAGCCATATAAAATAAATACTTTAATAGCGATATTGTAACTGTTTTTGTCATATTTCGTTTATTAATTTATTCAATAAAAGGTATGACAGCTATAAAATAGAGTGATAATTTATGCTCAAGGAAAATATAACAAAACTAGAGACAATTATAGCGAGCTAATTAAGGATGGTACATGATTTAGAAGTAATTTTTTGTTTTGTTTTGTTTATTGTAATTAAAAATAATTTCAAAAGAATTACATCCACGTTTGACCTGCAACCTGAATGCAAACATTAAGTACACGCGAACTGCGTGCTTGTCCAGCTCGAACTGTCATGCAACTTAAATAAAATTAGAAAATAATTTTATATTAAAAAAGAAAAAACTAATTTAGATGAAACAGCCAGTATTATTAAAAGTATTGAATTTGATTCATAAAAAAGGGTATAAATTATGAAGAATATTAATTTGATCAGATGTTCTTAACTTTTTTTTTTTTCGTCTGTAATTAATAACAGCCGACAAACTATGTATGGTTTTATATAAACAATACCGCTAATTTATGATAAATTATTACAAAAAGTATGAAGCCAGTCAGGCAGGTCAGGGATGAAAAAACTGTTTCGCGCCACTGCATTATTTAGTGAGATGAATTAATACTATTCATGAATTTTATTTAACTTTTATGTTTCGTAATGAGTTAATTATTTGATATAAATCGTATCACGAAATATACTCTAATAGAAGTTTGACCGATTTCCTTGTTAGCCCTTCTTTTCACCAGAAAACTGAAGTGTAATAAGTTTAAAGCCGAAATTGGAACGTATTATACATGAATACAAAACCATGTAGGTACTATTACGATTCCTACAAACGATTTCAATTCATCGTTCGAGCCGTTTATAATTTATGATTATGACGTAAAAAAAATATTGACTAGGTACTAAAATATATTTTAATGTAGTAAAAAGATGAAAAATAACGCAATGATAAAATGAAACGTGCAAATCGAAACATACGATAAATGCCAATTAAGTGAGCAATAAAAACATAGCTTAACAGTTAAGTGATTTGCATCGTGCGGTTAGAGTTTTACAGACGGAGGCGATGAAACGTTAAACACGAGCCATTTTACTGGCACTTTCACACGTGACGGATCATACAGACTTGATAGAGGCAATCTGCCTTTTCTAATTCCCATATATACGATCATTACTTAACACACACCACTTAATTATAGATTATAATATATTTTTATAACTTGTTTTCATTATAATTGATTGCTATGACGTACATCATTGTTGGCTCTCTTAATTTTATGTTGTTGAAATGAAATAAATATTTGCTAAGCATGAAATAGACGTCTCTTACGCATGAGGTTGATTTACGGTGCATAAAATTTATCATCTTATTATTCACAGTCCCGAGAACAGTAGAATTACTGTTAATATTGTCGTTTCAATATAACAATACATAAAACATGGAAATGTGCAAAGAATATGTTGGCAATAAAAAAGTATAGTGAAGTGTAACGTGTGAATTATACAAATTATAACGAACATTTATTATACAAATATACATTTATCGTTACTTAAATGAATATACTACACTAAAATGGAATTGACTAACCCTTTATTATAAAATAATAAATATCATTATCCTATTATCCCGATGCTAATTTTAATGAAATATTATTATTCAAAACGAATCTCATGCCATCAGACCAAACATAGAAGAGTTTGTGTGTTAATAAATGACTTGTTAATACTAAAGGCGTGCATAAACAGTTAATAGTCATACTTATTACTGTGGCCTTTAAACATCTGCTTACTATGAAAATAGGAAAAAGGGATGTGCGTATACGTTTTGTTAGTGGGACGAGCCAACTAAGGCCTCTGTTGATTTATTAATATTCCTCCAATATTAACTTCCATATAATGAAACAATTGCGTGTAAAGAATGCAACTAGTTCACACTGCATACGTTATAGTGTATGACAGTTTGCTAATTGGTAATTTCAAAGGCTTTTTAGAATACTTTTAGCTCGTTTAGGTGTAGAAAAAGCATCTGTTATCAAGGACTATTTTTTTTTTGTTCAAGCACTAATAGCGAATACAGCTGATGTTTAAGGCAATTATTTTTGAGATTATCTACATAAGACACATTAATTATCTGACGGTTATAAATGCACATAATAAGTCACTTGAACTTAATTTTTTATAATCGTTTTAAAAAAAATTGAGAATTTATACGGCTTTCAAAACATATGCAACTTTTTTATTATATTTAATATTAAAATGAGTAAATAACAATATTTTATTTATAAATTACCCAGTCGTCTTAATTGCTGACGAAACTAAAGCAGAAATTTAAATGATGTTATAATTTTATACAAGTTTTTTATAAGAACACGAATTATTTGTACACTGAAAAATGTTATTAACTGAATTATCGCATGAGTTTAAAAACAGATAAATCATATTTTTTTTTACTTTATACTCTAAATATTTAATAAAACTTACATACCATCGATGACATTTTGGTAGACGATATCTCTAATTTTTCATGGTGTGTGGTAAATGGTTTGGTAAATTCTCTCAGACAGTAACAAATAGCAAGCTAGTAAGTTGTGAGGATCGGATCCTCCTAATACTTAATCTCTCTCTCTCACTAGAATATCTCTGAATTACCTTTTTGAGGGGTTAAAATTAACTGTTAGGAGTTCTAAAACAAAAGTTATATTAAAATAAACGTCATCGCATATAATTTTAAAAGGACCCTTTTAAATTTTATGTATTTTTTTTTAACTCGAACAACAAACTCCTTCTTTCATTCGATTCTTTCATTTCTTTTTTGATTCGGTTTTATCGGGAGATAGTTTATTCGGTTTCAAAAAAATTATCGATTCTCTACTATTAGATGAAAATTATAACATAAAATAAATTATGTAGGACTTTTTGTTCATAATTGGCATACACTATACATTTTATAAAAGACTTTTTAAGAGTTTTATATATTAAAATAAGAGTTTGTTAAAAATATTTTAAGTAATTGAACCTGCTTTTTTGGCTTTCCTGCATTATTGTAATTTCGAAAAAAAAAAAATCCTTGAGTATTTCGAAAAAAATATATATATCACATGAATAACAAAATTGTAAATTTGTTAGTGGTTAGATGCCTCAGAATATTTGATAGAACTTTTTATTTCTTTTAACTTCTCACAGTGACAATAATAGTTGAAAGAAATAAATAATGTTTTAGTGAAATAAGTAATTCAATGTTGTCTGCTTCTTGTACTCCAACACTAGTCTGGTTTTTTTGTACAAAATTACGGGACTGGATGACACGATGGCACGACAATAAGGTGATAAAATTGCATTTTGGTTTTCGGACGTGCTTCAACGAGATGTTAAATATTTGTAATGTTCACTTTTTATTCAATTAAATTTGTTTTTTTACATGTTTTACACTCGCCTCTATAGATAATGTTCTAATAATTAAACAATAATTATTCATAATAATTAAAATATGTATAATTTTCACACAATTCGTAAAATACTAAGGATATAATATACTTGTATGTTTCCTGTCTGCTTTTTTTCAAAAAGTTTTAGAAGTCGTGTGCTATTTTCCATAAAAAAATTAACTGATTTATTATATTAAGACATTTATTTGAATTTATAATTCAAATGCTGCTGTTTATGTAAAAAAAGCAATTAACAAAGGAAACCTAAAATTTTGCGTCTTAAGTATTTCAAAATATAATTTGAATTTATTTTTATAGTGTTCTATATATAGTCTCGTTTTAAAAGTCAAAATAATTTTATATTTTAATATGATAAAATCTGTGCATTGAATTTATATATTGTTAACGCTTCTCAAAATTTTTCATTTTGGATCCACAGACGTTTTTATTGCTTAAGAAATGACTTCCCATATTTTATTTGTGGCCGAAATAAACGCAGGCTTTTTTCTTTATTTATTTTGTTACAACACTTATAATGTAAAATTAGACATAATGGTATTAATATAACCAATATTAGTTATGTTATTTAATTTATTCTAAGGTTATTTTAAATAAGGTACATTAAAGTTTCACCTGCCTTATTAAAACTAAGCTTTTATGATTTGTATCTTGATATTTTATTGAACGTGCGACATTCTTTATAACAAAATAACATAGAAAAATGTTTATATTTACGGGAGAATAGAACAGAAAATAAGTAGAAAACTAATTGAATTAAAATATTCATAGTGTATAATATAATATTAACAAAGTGTTAGTTGTTCTTGTGAAGAAAGAAGAATGCTTCAAAGGTGATACTTTATTTAGATAATGTTCCAATAAATTAAAATTAAAGGACTATTTATTTATAGAGCTGACAACAGAATTCTATCAGTGGCAGTTTTATTATATTATTCTGTATTAAATACAAACATTTATTGTAAAATATATCTACCAGACATACAAGAAGGTTTTGGTTAGTATAAATTTATAGCCTATCATAAAGATTAAGAGGCAAATAGCCTTTTTAGTTTTTTAGTGCTCAAAGCGATGGTTAGACTTTCTAAGACTTATTAAGTGTTTTATTACTCGTTTTAATTGCAGACCGTTATTCGATATATACAGGGTGGAACTAATGTATAACCCCATAGAAAGATTCATTAAATTTTGGGAATACTAAAGTTTAGTCAAAAAATAAAACTTATGTATGTTTACAAGAATATTATTACAGTTATTACAAAAAAAAAAACGATCCGAATTAATTACATTTTTATTTTATAAACAGTTAACGTTATAAAATGTATGAAAGAATTTATTTTATAATGAATTAACCTTTTGAAATATAAAAAAATAATTGCAACTCTTATCTCTGAGTAAAAAAGAATGATTCAATTAGAATTATGAAAACACTCTGTAATTATTACGTGGGCGATATTGTTATAACTTAATAATAATAGAAATAAAGATGTCTAGCTCATTATAATATTAAAAAATTATTGAATGGATTTTATACATTTCTAAATAAAGATAGAGAGAGTTGCTTTATTAAAAATAAATACTACAGTTTAGAGACTATACGAATAAAAATGTTCAAAGCCTTCATAATTTTTATCTTCTTGGAATGGACACCATTTATAGGGTTTGTAAAAATATTTTTTATATATATTCCAAATTTATTAACTTTATTTTATTTTCAGATTAGACCTATTTCAAAAGTTGTATTAATAATATTTTAATATATTTAAGCCAGCATGTATACACGTATATGTATGTATCTGCGTCTGGACACTGACAACGCGGCCTCATTTTTTATTTGCATCCTGTATAACAATTATTTTGGGGACACTTTTTGCTTGTCTGGACTTTTTTTATAAATATGTAATATTATTCTGTATATTGACTATGAAAGGATCCAAGTTACCAAATAGAAGTATTTTGTATATAAGAAAAATGTAACAGTGAAATATGAACGCGATAGAAAAATGTTGTATAAAGCTGAATTGTTTAGAAATAGGTTGATAGCTATTCATTGCTCAAACGCTGCATTCAAACTTGAATTAAGAAACACATTAGAAAGTTTTACTATGAAATTTTTTCGTCTAGTCTACTATTAGCCCGGTTTTTAATGTTAATGCACTCAATTAAATGCGTCTCTAAGATATAAATTTATTAGAACTTTAAATTTTTATATGTGACTTTTATAACTGAAGCCACTGTAGACTCTCGATATCTGTATTGATATATTTTTTCAATATTAATCTACAACAAACTGTTTTATATGTAACTTTATCTTTATAAAATTATAAATACTGCAAATGCAATGAAAAAAAATCTTTTGAATCATAGACCGTGACCTCGGTTTCGTCTGGCGGCCAGACTGATTAATGAGTTATATAGCAGAAATCAACATTATTTGTCAAAAACGTCTGAGTGTTAAGAAAATAATGCGAATAGTATTTTGTTGTATAGTTGGGCGTGGCGGGAAAAGTTGCG
>CAKASE010000036.1:0-54228 GCA_916720795.1 Danaus chrysippus | reverse complement strand
AATTACATATATTTATGTATATTAATATAAACTCCAAATATTGTAATGTGTGGTTTCATTTTAAATTGTAAAAACATATAACGAAACTGTTACCAAGAAGACAACTTGTCATTACTTCTCCTGGTGCGTCGTCTGCAGGTAGCATGTCGGCGTGGAGTACATGGCGTACATTTGATGTTTGAAGCCTTCTTCATTGACAAAACTGAAAAATATAATTAATATACAGGGTGACTGGTGAGTTACTATCAATATTTAAGGAGCATACTCGGTACATGATTCTCATTCGAATTATGTAAAAAAAATAGGTACTTAATTTTGACCAAATTTCCGTATAAATAAATAAAGTTTGGATACGTACTCATCCTTGCCGGCGCCAGTGTGTCGCTACTCCCCAACCCCCGCCCCGTGGCTAGCGGGCCATTAGTCGGCTATTAGTCGCGCGAGCGCCACCGTAAGGTCCGTACGTTCGTCTTCCCGCGCGCGCGCGCGCCTAGCGATCGATCTTACGCGTATACCTAATAATAATCTGTCGTGTGTGCGTGTGACCCGTTATTACTTATTAGTAATTAAATATGGCTTTTTCAATACACAAATGCAGAATACTTGGACATGGTTTATGCGTATGCGCGTGCAAATGAAAGCTTGCGGGGCGCAATCAATTTGTACCGGGAGATGTTCCCCAATCGTCGAGTACCTACGGCCAGCGTCATCTTAAACGCTAATCAAAGATTACGAGACTTCGGACAGTTCCGTGTTCCAACACATGCCCAAGGAAACGTCTTGTGTATGCTACAATGTATGTCAACAGAGAGGAGTTGAAATTAAAAAATCAATAGTGCTTTCGAAACTATTAAAAGTGACCCATTCGTATTAAATCGTGTGAAAGACAATATGTGTAAACGTGCCGAACTGTGTATCACACGAGAAGGAGCTCGCTTTGAACATTTGTTAAGGTTAGTGTAGTTATGTAGGTAAATAGGTAGTTTAATGATTGACAATTGTTGTAAATAAGAATGATTCCATTTTTAAATACGCCGGAAATACCAAGATAGGTAAACAGTTCATATTATTTTTCGTGTCAAGGTCACACCATTTACCTAGTCAATAAATTGGTTGCTTAAACGAAAGAAATATCTTGGTATTTTTGCCTGTCCTAAGCCAGGATTAAAGTATGAAGGGAATTGGATCATTTTTGTTTATCTAAGGTCTAACACGCGGCGGCGCGCGGCGTTTGGATGTAGGTAAACTACCGCGCGATAACTACATATACCTACGTACATAACTGTTTTGTGTCGATAACGCAGCTAGGGTATCCACGCGATCCGTAATTAATTACATAACTTTTGGTTAAACTTTACTTAGAAGTTTATTAATATTTATGTTATATTAATTTTTATTTTGTCATATATGATCGTCAACTACCACGTCCTTAAATATTGATAGTAACTCACCAGTCACCCTGTATATATAATAACATATACATATTTATGTATATTAATATAAACTCCAAATATTGTAATGTGTGGTTCATTTTAAATTGTATAACATATAACGAAACTGTTACCAAGAAGACAACTTGTCATTACTTCTCCTGGTGCGTCGTCTGCAGGTAGCATGTCGGCGTGGAGTACATGGCGTACATTTGATGTTTGAAGCCTTCTTCATTGACAAAACTGAAAAATATAATTACATATATTTATGTATATTAATATAAACTCCAAATATTGTAATGTGTGGTTCATTTTAAATTGTATAACATATAACGAAACTCTTACCAAGAAGACAACTTGTCATTACTTCTCCCGGTGCGTCGTCTGCAGGTAGCATGTCGGCGTGGAGTACATGGCGTACATTTGATGTTTGAAGCCTTCTTCATTGACAAAACTGAAAAAATAATATAATTACTTATATTTATGTATATTAATATAAACTCCAAATATTGTAATGTGTGGTTCATTTTAAATTGTACATATAACATATAACGAAACTCTTACCAAGAAGACAACTTGTCATTACTTCTCCTGGTGCGTCGTCTGCAGGTAGCATGTCGGCGTGGAGTACATGGCGTACATTTGATGTTTGAAGCCTTCTTCATTGACAAAACTGAAAAATATAATTACATATATTTATGTATATTAATATTAACTCCAAATATTGTAATGTGTGGTTCATTTTAAATTGTATAACATATAACGAAACTGTTACCAAGAAGACAACTTGTCATTACTTCTCCTGGTGCGTCGTCTGCAGGTAGCATGTCGGCGTGGAGTACATGGCGTACATTTGATGTTTGAAGCCTTCTTCATTGACAAAACTGAAAAATATAATTACATATATTTATGTATATTAATATAAACTCCAAATATTGTAATGTGTGGTTCATTTTAAATTGTATAACATATAAGGAAACTGTTACCAAGAAGACAACTTGTCATTACTTCTCCTGGTGCGTCGTCTGCAGGTAGCATGTCGGCGTGGAGTACATGGCGTACATTTGATGTTTGAAGCCTTCTTCATTGACAAAAACTGAAAAATATAATTACATATATTTATGTATATTAATATAAACTCCAAATATTGTAATGTGTGGTTCATTTTAAATTGTAAAAACATATAACGAAACTGTTACCAAGAAGACAACTTGTCATTACTTCTCCTGGTGCGTCGTCTGCAGGTAGCATGTCGGCGTGGAGTACATGGCGTACATTTGATGTTTGAAGCCTTCTTCATTGACAAAACTGAAAAATATAATTACATATATTTATGTATATTAATATAAACTCCAAATATTGTAATGTGTGGTTCATTTTAAATTGTATAACATATAACGAAACTCTTACCAAGAAGACAACTTGTCATTACTTCTCCCGGTGCGTCGTCTGCAGGTAGCATGTCGGCGTGGAGTACATGGCGTACATTTGATGTTTGAAGCCTTCTTCATTGACAAAACTGAAAAAATATAATTACTTATATTTATGTATATTAATATAAACTCCAAATATTGTAATGTGTGGTTCATTTTAAATTGTACATATAACATATAACGAAACTCTTACCAAGAAGACAACTTGTCATTACTTCTCCTGGTGCGTCGTCTGCAGGTAGCATGTCGGCGTGGAGTACATGGCGTACATTTGATGTTTGAAGCCTTCTTCATTGACAAAACTGAAAAATATAATTACATATATTTATATATATTAATATAAACTCCAAATATTGTAATGTGTGGTTCATTTTAAATTGTATAACATATAACGAAACTGTTACCAAGAAGACAACTTGTCATTACTTCTCCTGGTGCGTCGTCTGCAGGTAGCATGTCGGCGTGGAGTACATGGCGTACATTTGATGTTTGAAGCCTTCTTCATTGACAAAAACTGAAAAATATAATGACATATATTTATGTATATTAATATAAACTCCAAATATTGTAATGTGTGGTTCATTTTAAATTGTAAAACATATAACGAAACTGTTACCAAGAAGACAACTTGTCATTACTTCTCCTGGTGCGTCGTCTGCAGGTAGCATGTCGGCGTGGAGTACATGGCGTACATTTGATGTTTGAAGCCTTCTTCATTGACAAAACTGAAAAATATAATTAATATATATATATATATATATAATAACATATACATATTTATGTATATTAATATAAACTCCAAATATTGTAATGTGTGGTTCATTTTAAATTGTATAACATATAACGAAACTGTTACCAAGAAGACAACTTGTCATTACTTCTCCTGGTGCGTCGTCTGCAGGTAGCATGTCGGCGTGGAGTACATGGCGTACATTTGATGTTTGAAGCCTTCTTCATTGACAAAACTGAAAAATATAATTACATATATTTATGTATATTAATATAAACTCCAAATATTGTAATGTGTGGTTCATTTTAAATTGTATAACATATAACGAAACTCTTACCAAGAAGACAACTTGTCATTACTTCTCCTGGTGCGTCGTCTGCAGGTAGCATGTCGGCGTGGAGTACATGGCGTACATTTGATGTTTGAAGCCTTCTTCATTGACAAAACTGAAAAATATAATTACATATATTTATGTATATTAATATAAACTCCAAATATTGTAATGTGTGGTTCATTTTAAATTGTATAACATATAACGAAACTGTTACCAAGAAGACAACTTGTCATTACTTCTCCCGGTGCGTCGTCTGCAGGTAGCATGTCGGCGTGGAGTACATGGCGTACATTTGATGTTTGAAGCCTTCTTCATTGACAAAACTGAAAAATATAATTACATATATTTATGTATATTAATATAAAAACTCCAAATATTGTAATGTGTGGTTCATTTTAAATTGTATAACATATAACGAAACTGTTACCAAGAAGACAACTTGTCATTACTTCTCCCGGTGCGTCGTCTGCAGGTAGCATGTCGGCGTGGAGTACATGGCGTACATTTGATGTTTGAAGCCTTCTTCATTGACAAAACTGAAAAATATAATTACATATATTTATGTATATTAATATAAACTCCAAATATTGTAATGTGTGGTTCATTTTAAATTGTATAACATATAACGAAACTGTTACCAAGAAGACAACTTGTCATTACTTCTCCCGGTGCGTCGTCTGCAGGTAGCATGTCGGCGTGGAGTACATGGCGTACATTTGATGTTTGAAGCCTTCTTCATTGACAAAACTGAAAAATATAATTACATATATTTATGTATATTAATAATAATAATAATAATAATAATTTATTTTTATCTCAGACATAGTCCATATTTAAATATTAGTAATACATGTCAACCTTATAACTAATGTTAGTAAAAGCAAATGATAATAATAATAATAATAATAATAATAATGAAAACAAACAAAACAAAACAGAGACAAACACAAAAGACAAAAATCGCTATTTTGAGGCAGCGTGTAGCCGTACCCAGTGGCGCAGTATTTCAAAGTCCCAGCGGCCAGCCAGTGCACACAGAATGCTGTTCGAACTGGATCGCAACCTCTGAAGCGCAGATGCACTCCTCTTGCGAATAATAGCATAAAAGCTATCAACACGCCTCTCAGCAAACATTTCGGAGGCGCTACAGTAGCGCGGCAATCCGAACAGCACTCTGAATGCATTGTTGTACTGAACTCGCAGAGCGCTGTACGCGCGCTGCGTATACTTAACCCAAAGGCTTCAGGTGTAAAAGGATTGGCAATATGCCTTGAACAAAGTTAATTTTACACTCTCAGTACACCGTGCAAACCTTCGGGCCAGCATGTTACAGCGCACGGCCAGCGCCCTGCGCTCTCGCTCCAAATCATGGTCATCGCTGAGGTTGTCTGAAACCCAGTGACCCAGATACTTGAACTGTTCAACTCGTCTTAAAGCAATGCCACCAAGATATAAAGGTGGAACATTAGCATAAACTTTCTTACCAGCTTTAAACACCAGGAGTTCACTTTTATTCGCGTTGTATCTCAGTCCATGGGCTTCAGCATACCTCTCACATATGCTTAATAATTTTCGTAACGCGCGCCGATTGAGGGACTCATCAATACCATATCGTCAGCGTAACTGATGTTATTTACGCAGACGCCCCCCACGTGACAACCGATACCGCTATTACCCAGCTCTGCAAGCAGCCCATTAATGTACAGGTTAAAGAGGCGAGGCGAGGTAAGGCCGCCTTGTCTCACACCGCACTCCAACCCATACATATCCGAGTGCTCGTCAGCCCATTTCACGACATTACATTGGTTATGGTACCAATATTGCAAAACAGAGGTAACTTCGAAGGGTACATCTGTCTCCTTTCTGAGTTTATTCCATAGTATATCATAGTCTATAGTATCAAAAGCCCTAGATAGATCCAAAAAACAGGCATATACAGGAGTTTTTCTAGCTGTATAGTACTGTACAGTCTGCTTGAGGCAAAAGATGGCGCTCTCTGTAGAAAGACCGGGTCTAAAGCCAAATTGAGAATCGTGAAGTTTAATATGCCTCTCCAAATGTCCATCAAGCAGCCTGTCCAAAACTTTAGCTATGACCGTGGCTAGTGAGATCGGTCTATAATTGGCAACATCAGATACATTCCCTGTTTTATTTTTCAATATTGGTACCACTACAGTGTGCATAAGATCCTCCGGCAGGTAACTGTGGCTCAGACATAAATTAAAAAACATAGCGAGAACTCTCGTCAATTCAGCTCCAGCATACTTCAGATGCTCAACACTCAGCCCATCGTGACCAGGCGACTTTACCACGCACCATTCGACTTAATACTTTGCTTATATCGTTAGCAGAAAATCTAACGGCCATTAACTTTGGTTGCTCAGTGTTCAGCATCCGAACACCAGTGCCGCTCGGTAGCTCAGCCTTGAAATGTCGTTTAAAGATGTTTGCTATATCTCGGGGTTCGTGCGAGCCAGCAACGCTTACAGGACGGCTATTTGATATTGGGTTTAATTTATTTGTTGTTTTCCAGAATTTACTAAAATTTTTACCAGCGTGATGACGCGCTATTATATCTAATTTTATTTGATTTTGATTATCCTGACATAACTTTAATTTCGATTTAAAAATTCGTCTACTTTCCCTCATGTCGTTATAAACCGATCCCTTCATCTGCTTACCTGTTTTTAACCAATTTTGATAACATAACCGCGCCGTCCTGTGAGCGAAACTGACGTGTTCGTTCCACCCCGGCACGGGTCTATGTTTTCGGAAAGTAGGCCCTACATAGGAGTTCACAGCCGCCTCTCGAAGTATTTGAACAACATCTTTATACATTTGGTTTAAGACATATTTATGATTTATTTCACTACAAAAACTATCACCGCATTTGTAAAAATGTTCGGGTAAAATAATTTTACTTAGTTTATGTTGACAAATTCTCGAATATTTACTGATCTGTTCTGAGTTTCTTTCCCCCCATATGACTTGATTAACCAATAATTTAGGACATATCAACTTAGGTGTTATTAGGTGAAAATCACACTCGACAATTAAAGGTAAGTGGTCAGACCAGTAAACATCGTACAAAACTGTTACACTACGAATCGAGCGCCTGGCCGCGTAGGTCGTTACACAGTGGTCGAGCCAGCGCCGACAGCCGTGCGAGTCACTTACAAATGTATAGCTATCCGGAGGAAGCATTTCTATGTCCACACACGACCACCTTTGTTCGACACAGAAGTTCAATAATTCATTTCCAAATAACTCACCCGGATGCGCATTAAAGTCACCAAGCACACAGACTCCACGTCGTTGCTTTCTATTAACGCATTTATTTCACTAAGGCACTCCGTATATTCGATTAGGTTTTCTGGTTTCGCGGTTGGCATATATACCGATATAACCATACTCACTCGACCCCCATGCACTATTTTAACGGCCGCCACACGAACATTAACACTTTTTATTACTGTTACGCACGGAAACAATGACTTTCTCCATAGCAGAGCCACTCCACCGTACGGCCTGCCTCTCAGGACTCCAACCGTCGTATCCACAGCAGAGGTACCGGTATAAGCAAAGCCATCGTTGATGGTACCTAGGTAGGACAGATCATGTGGCATCAACCAGGTCTCCTGCAGCGCAACGATATCCGCCTTAAGGCAAAGCTGTCTGATACAGTCCGTGGATCTCATAACGTTCTTACAATTAAAACTAATAAATTTTATGGATGTACTTTTATTCATTATGGTTTATTTATTTCTCGCTTGCCTTCGGACTCTTCGCCCCTTCGACGAAAACTAATAAAACGACGAAATGAGACTCCTTCCGGCCAGAAGTCGTCACACAAAAAAACGTTTCAAGTTTATACTGGGGCACAAAAATTTTAAAAGCACAATACATTTTATCGTGTCTCATATTCCACTTAATTAAATTAACGTCGAGATTTGTTTTATTTTTAATATATTTTAAAATATCTTCTGCTGTTGTCTGCTTTGAAACATTGTAAATGTATATAGGAATACTAATATCCGCCGCTTTAAAGTTGTTATCTGGCTGGACAGCCGCTTTTCCTTTGTTTCCCATAAATCGATTTTTATATCTTTTATTCTGAACCAGTTTCCACTCACCCGTTTTTCGCTACAGTTGCAAATGATTTCTTTGATTTATTAGCAATTACTTGTGTGTTAGAATCGCCGGTAAGTTCTAAAGTATCGTTGTTTACAATAAGTGTCGCCCTCGGTAACGATTTATCAGTGGATGGGCTGTGTGCGGGGCGCGGGACGGGCGGTGACCCCAGCTGATTCATATCAAGAGTAACGGTTTGCATACTGTCCGCTGATTCTTTGTTTCGTAACTGTGTACATTTTGTGTCACTACCCTCATTTGTGCAAAATACATCACTTTTATTTAAAATAGGAAATATTCCTGTAGGTCGAAGTGTATCTACGGGTTTACTGCTAAGTTCAAGGCTATTAAGCAAATATGATCTGCGTTTATTATTAACCAGATTTTTATCGTTACAGTTATAATCGTCCGGAATATTCATACTAATAGGTTTTGATTTTAGTTCTAGTAATTCTTCTTTGGTTGCGTAATTATCTGAAATCCTGTCTATATCCTGTCTTAACTTAACGAGATCCTTGAGGATCCGAGTAGCGTCCAGGTGATCGAACAATACTGGAGGTAGTTTGTGTAATTCCCGAGCCACAAAAATGGGAACTAGCTCTGGATCACTTTCTTTAAGACAACAAATAATATCCTCTATATCTCTCAACACTTTTCCTTTCCGCTTTCTCGTCTTTTTCTTGCTGTTTAAGATCGAATCAAAAAGTAAATTCTTCGCTATTGTAATTTCGTTTTCTGAAAACGCTGTTTCACAGATTCTACAAACACTGTCCTCGTCCATGACGTCTATTTTATTGCATACGAATGCAAGCACTTCATTAATAACAATGTTGCACGAGCTACATTTTACCGTTGTAATTACGTGTTCACAATTGTCTTTTGCCTTATGACTCATCGTTCTCAAACCGTACGCACTCGAGCGCATGCGACACACGACTGATTAATATAAACTCCAAATATTGTAATGTGTGGTTCATTTTAAATTGTATAACATATAACGAAACTCTTACCAAGAAGACAACTTGTCATTACTTCTCCCGGTGCGTCGTCTGCAGGTAGCATGTCAGCGTGGAGTACATGGCGTACATTTGATGTTTGAAGCCTTCTTCATTGACAAAACTGAAAAATATAATTACATATATTTATGTATATTAATATAAACTCCAAATTTTGTAATGTGTGGTTCATTTTAAATTGTATAACATATAACGAAACTGTTACCAAGAAGAGAACTTGTCATTACTTCTCCTGGTGCGTCGTCTGCAGGTAGCATGTCGGCGTGGAGTACATGGCGTACATTTGATGTTTGAAGCCTTCTTCATTGACAAAACTGAAAAATATAATTAATATATATATAATAACATATATTTATGTATATTAATATAAACTCCAAATATTGTAATGTGTGGTTCATTTTAAAGTGTAAAACATATAACGAAACTGTTACCAAGAAGACAACTTGTCATTACTTCTCCTGGTGCGTCGTCTGCAGGTAGCATGTCGGCGTGGAGTACATGGCGTACATTTGATGTTTGAAGCCTTCTTCATTGACAAAACTGAAAAATATAATTACATATATTTATGTATATTAATATAAACTCCAAATATTGTAATGTGTGGTTCATTTTAAATTGTATAACATATAACGAAACTCTTACCAAGAAGACAACTTGTCATTACTTCTCCCGGTGCGTCGTCTGCAGGTAGCATGTCGGCGTGGAGTACATGGCGTACATTTGATGTTTGAAGCCTTCTTCATTGACAAAACTGAAAAATATAATTACTTATATTTATGTATATTAATATAAACTCCAAATATTGTAATGTGTGGTTCATTTTAAATTGTACATATAACATATAACGAAACTCTTACCAAGAAGACAACTTGTCATTACTTCTCCTGGTGCGTCGTCTGCAGGTAGCATGTCGGCGTGGAGTACATGGCGTACATTTGATGTTTGAAGCCTTCTTCATTGACAAAACTGAAAAATATAATTACATATATTTATGTATATCTAAGCGCACGGTAGTGCGCCGGCCAAGTTCCACAGGCCGGCGCATGTCGTGCACTATATTTACACGAACCGTTTCGACCCACTTTTGACCCCCCTGTAGCTCAGTGATTATTGCAAGTACAGAGATAAAATTTTACATACTTAATCATATACTAGTACTAAAGCAGTATGCCAAATTTCATAGATAAAGCTTCAGTAGATCCTGAAATATGACCCTGTGAAAATAGCTAATTTTGGCACTGACTCACTGACAGGTAATCAAAACCTCTAGGCCACTTCCCATTGTTTTAGCATTTTGAAATTTGATACACAGGTTGTTTGTTATATGTAGATTAAGAAAAAATTAAGAAATTTAAGAAATCGGTCAAGCGTGAGTTGCCTCAATTCTAAATATCGAATTTTTAATAAATTCGACCCACTTTTGACCCCCTGTAGCTCAGTGTCTATTGCAAGTACAGAGATAAAATTGTACCTACGTAATCATATACTAGTCCTAAAGCAGTATGCCAAATTTCATAGATAAAGCTTCAATAGATCCTGAAATATGACCCTGTAAAAATAGCTAATTTTGGCACTGACTCACTGACAGGTAATCAAAACCTTTATATAGGCGCTCAGCTCAGCACAATAAAATACATAATAATGAAATATTAATAATTAATAATATGAGTACATCTATCAATCGTTGATAAATGAAACTAAAAAATAAAAAATAAATATAGTTTAAGAAAAACTAAAAAACACGCTCCAATGATGAAAGAAACCGCGTGGAAACTAATTTATAACGTTTACAACCTTGGAAATCAATTTAATTTAAATTGTTTAAAATAAACAATAAATGGTATTATTGAAAAAAAAAGCGTGGGGCACTTCTCAAGAACTGATATATGAAGCCCCCCACGCTTTTTTTCACAAAAATACCATTTATTGTTTGTTAATTTATTTTTAAATTAATATTATTGTGGAAAAAGTTTTGGGCGTTTCTTAAGAACTGATATATATATATAACGGATATAAAATATTGTCATGTATACATAATGCACACTGTATAACTTAATTAAATATTGCTTACCTAAAAAATCAGGTTTCTATTGTTATAAATTACTTTCGATGGATGGCGCTAGCGGTATAATTGAATCGCGATATTGTTTTGTCTGCAGTATAATATATGAATGAAAGTCGATAAGAAATCGATGGTCATTTCTTTCTATTTCTTTCTACACTTACGTCTTGATATCTTATATATGGTTACGATTACGATTAAATGGATTACTGATTTGACTTGCTAAAGGATTAATTTTGAAATTGCTTATTGATTGATTACTTGTGTGTGTTAAAAGCACAAATTCACTCTATTTCTTTTCTACTATTCATTTACCAACGATGGAATTTGTACATCTTTCGGTGGTTGGCGGAGATATACCACATAGGGTAATTCCTATGCCATCAGATGGTAGCTGTATGTTTCATGCTGTAAGTTATGCATTGTACGGCTGTATAGTACGATTTTATGTACGATTTCTTGAAAAAAAGTATTGAAATCTCACCAAAAACATGTCTGTTAAAAAGGGGGCCAAGTTCCAATCGGCTAATTGTTTGCCTAAAAAAGGGGTGAAATCCAATCTAATGCCAAGTTTAGATGCACTTTGAAATCGATCATAATCATCTTCATCAACAGCATGATCCACTGGTAAACATTTGCCATTCCCAAGACTCGCCACCACACCCAGTCCTCTGCCTTCCGCATCCAGCCACTACCCGCCACCTTATTCACGTCAACGGTCCATCTGGCCGAAATTCACTTTACCCTACACCCAACTCAAAATATGGTATAGTTGTGAAAATACGTAGGTGCTTGGTTAAAAATATCTAAAATTAAAATACTTCTAAATTTGAACTTGGCAGGTTTTTGTGCTGTACGTAACACTTAATTAATTGTATCATTAATTTATTATTTAGTTATATAATTATTTATATAATTTAAATATTATATAATTTAAATAATTAAATTAACCTGCCAAGTTCAAATTGAGAAGTATTTTAATTTTAGATATTTTTAACCAAGCACCTACGTATTTTCACAACTATACGATATTTTGAGTTGGGTATAGGGTAAAGTGAATTTCGGCCAGATGGACCGTTGACGTGAATAAGGTGGCGGGTAGTGGCTGGATGTGGAAGGCAGAGGACTGGGTGTGGTGGCGAGTCTTGGGAATGGCAAATGTTTACCAGTGGATCATGCTGTTGATGAAGATGATTATGATCGATTTCAAAGTGCATCTAAACTTGGCATTAGATTGGATTTCACCCCTTTTTTAGGCAAACAATTAGCCGATTGGAACTTGGCCCCCTTTTTAACAGACATGTTTTTGGTGAGATTTAATATAAACTCCAAATATTGTAATGTGTGGTTCATTTTAAATTGTATAACATATAACGAAACTGTTACCAAGAAGACAACTTGTCATTACTTCTCCTGGTGCGTCGTCTGCAGGTAGCATGTCGGCGTGGAGTAAATGGCGTACATTTGATGTTTGAAGCCTTCTTCATTGACAAAACTGAAAAATATAATTACATATATTTATGTATATTAATATAAACTCCAAATATTGTAATGTGTGGTTCATTTTAAATTGTATAACATATAACGAAACTCTTACCAAGAAGACAACTTGTCATTACTTCTCCTGGTGCGTCGTCTGCAGGTAGCATGTCGGCGTGGAGTACATGGCGTACATTTGATGTTTGAAGCCTTCTTCATTGACAAAACTGAAAAATATAATTACATATATATATAATTACATATATTTATGTATATTAATATAAACTCCAAATATTGTAATGTGTGGTTCATTTTAAATTGTATAACATATAACGAAACTGTTACCAAGAAGACAACTTGTCATTACTTCTCCTGGTGCGTCGTCTGCAGGTAGCATGTCGGCGTGGAGTACATGGCGTACATTTGATGTTTGAAGCCTTCTTCATTGACAAAACTGAAAAATATAATTAATATATATATATAATAACATATATTTATGTATATTAATATAAACTCCAAATATTGTAATGTGTGGTTCATTTTAAATTGTAAAACATATAACGAAACTGTTACCAAGAAGACAACTTGTCATTACTTCTCCTGGTGCGTCGTCTGCAGGTAGCATGTCGGCGTGGAGTACATGGCGTACATTTGATGTTTGAAGCCTTCTTCATTGACAAAACTGAAAAATATAATTAATATATATATAATAACATATATTTATGTATATTACTATAAACTCCAAATATTGTAATGTGTGGTTCATTTTAAATTGTATAACATATAACGAAACTGTTACCAAGAAGACAACTTGTCATTACTTCTCCTGGTGCGTCGTCTGCAGGTAGCATGTCGGCGTGGAGTACATGGCGTACATTTGATGTTTGAAGCCTTCTTCATTGACTAAACTGAAAAATATAATTAATATATATATATAATTACATATATTTATGTATATTAATATAAACTCCAAATATTGTAATGTGTGGTTCATTTTAAATTGTATAACATATAACGAAACTCTTACCAAGAAGACAACTTGTCATTACTTCTCCCGGTGCGTCGTCTGCAGGTAGCATGTCGGCGTGGAGTACATGGCGTACATTTGATGTTTGAAGCCTTCTTCATTGACAAAACTGAAAAATATAATGACATATATTTATGTATATTAATATAAACTCCAAATATTGTAATGTGTGGTTCATTTTAAATTGTAAAACATATAACGAAACTGTTACCAAGAAGACAACTTGTCATTACTTCTCCTGGTGCGTCGTCTGCAGGTAGCATGTCGGCGTGGAGTACATGGCGTACATTTGATGTTTGAAGCCTTCTTCATTGACAAAACTGAAAAATATAATTACATATATTTATGTATATTAATATAAACTCCAAATATTGTAATGTGTGGTTCATTTTAAATTGTATAACATATAACGAAACTCTTACCAAGAAGACAACTTGTCATTACTTCTCCCGGTGCGTCGTCTGCAGGTAGCATGTCGGCGTGGAGTACATGGCGTACATTTGATGTTTGAAGCCTTCTTCATTGACAAAACTGAAAAATATAATTACATATATTTATGTATATTAATATAAACTCCAAATATTGTAATGTGTGGTTCATTTTAAATTGTATAACATATAACGAAACTCTTACCAAGAAGACAACTTGTCATTACTTCTCCCGGTGCGTCGTCTGCAGGTAGCATGTCGGCGTGGAGTACATGGCGTACATTTGATGTTTGAAGCCTTCTTCATTGACAAAACTGAAAAATATAATTACATATATTTATGTATATTAATATAAACTCCAAATATTGTAATGTGTGGTTCATTTTAAATTGTATAACATATAACGAAACTCTTACCAAGAAGACAACTTGTCATTACTTCTCCCGGTGCGTCGTCTGCAGGTAGCATGTCGGCGTAGAGTACATGGCGTACATTTGATGTTTGAAGCCTTCTTCATTGACAAAACTGAAAAATATAATTACATATATTTATGTATATTAATATAAACTCCAAATATTGTAATGTGTGGTTCATTTTAAATTGTATAACATATAACGAAACTGTTACCAAGAAGACAACTTGTCATTACTTCTCCTGGTGCGTCGTCTGCAGGTAGCATGTCGGCGTGGAGTACATGGCGTACATTTGATGTTTGAAGCCTTCTTCATTGACAAAACTGAAAAATATAATTACATATATTTATGTATATTAATATAAACTCCAAATATTGTAATGTGTGGTTCATTTTAAATTGTATAACATATAACGAAACTCTTACCAAGAAGACAACTTGTCATTACTTCTCCTGGTGCGTCGTCTGCAGGTAGCATGTCGGCGTGGAGTACATGGCGTACATTTGATGTTTGAAGCCTTCTTCATTGACAAAACTGAAAAATATAATTACATATATTTATGTATATTAATATAAACTCCAAATATTGTAATGTGTGGTTCATTTTAAATTGTAAAACATATAACGAAACTGTTACCAAGAAGACAACTTGTCATTACTTCTCCTGGTGCGTCGTCTGCAGGTAGCATGTCGGCGTGGAGTACATGGCGTACATTTCATGTTTGAAGCCTTCTTCATTGACTAAACTGAAAAATATAATTAATATATATATAATAACATATATTTATGTATATTAATATAAACTCCAAATATTGTAATGTGTGGTTCATTTTAAATTGTATAACATATAACGAAACTGTTACCAAGAAGAGAACTTGTCATTACTTCTCCTGGTGCGTCGTCTGCAGGTAGCATGTCGGCGTGGAGTACATGGCGTACATTTGATGTTTGAAGCCTTCTTCATTGACAAAACTGAAAAATATAATTACATATATTTATGTATATTAATATAAACTCCAAATATTGTAATGTGTGGTTCATCTTAAATTGTATAACATATAACGAAACTCTTACCAAGAAGACAACTTGTCATTACTTCTCCCGGTGCGTCGTCTGCAGGTAGCATGTCGGCGTGGAGTACATGGCGTACATTTGATGTTTGAAGCCTTCTTCATTGACAAAACTGAAAAATATAATTACATATATTTATGTATATTAATATAAACTCCAAATATTGTAATGTGTGGTTCATTTTAAATTGTAAAACATATAACGAAACTGTTACCAAGAAGACAACTTGTCATTACTTCTCCTGGTGCGTCGTCTGCAGGTAGCATGTCGGCGTGGAGTACATGGCGTACATTTCATGTTTGAAGCCTTCTTCATTGACTAAACTGAAAAATATAATTAATATATATATATAATAACATATATTTATGTATATTAATATAAACTCCAAATATTGTAATGTGTGGTTCATTTTAAATTGTATAACATATAACGAAACTGTTACCAAGAAGAGAACTTGTCATTACTTCTCCTGGTGCGTCGTCTGCAGGTAGCATGTCGGCGTGGAGTACATGGCGTACATTTGATGTTTGAAGCCTTCTTCATTGACAAAACTGAAAAATATAATTACATATATTTATGTATATTAATATAAACTCCAAATATTGTAATGTGTGGTTCATTTTAAATTGTATAACATATAACGAAACTCTTACCAAGAAGACAACTTGTCATTACTTCTCCCGGTGCGTCGTCTGCAGGTAGCATGTCGGCGTGGAGTACATGGCGTACATGTGATGTTTGAAGCCTTCTTCATTGACAAAACTGAAAAATATAATTAATATATATATAATAACATATACATATTTATGTATATTAATATAAACTCCAAATATTGTAATGTGTGGTTCATTTTAAATTGTATAACATATAACGAAACTGTTACCAAGAAGACAACTTGTCATTACTTCTCCTGGTGCGTCGTCTGCAGGTAGCATGTCGGCGTGGAGTACATGGCGTACATTTGATGTTTGAAGCCTTCTTCATTGACAAAACTGAAAAATATAATTACATATATTTATGTATATTAATATAAACTCCAAATATTGTAATGAGTGGTTCATTTTAAATTGTATAACATATAACGAAACTCTTACCAAGAAGACAACTTGTCATTACTTCTCCTGGTGCGTCGTCTGCAGGTAGCATGTCGGCGTGGAGTACATGGCGTACATTTGATGTTTGAAGCCTTCTTCATTGACAAAACTGAAAAATATAATTACATATATTTATGTATATTAATATAAACTCCAAATATTGTAATGTGTGATTCATTTTAAATTGTATAACATATAACGAAACTCTTACCAAGAAGACAACTTGTCATTACTTCTCCCGGTGCGTCGTCTGCAGGTAGCATGTCGGCGTGGAGTACATGGCGTACATTTGATGTTTGAAGCCTTCTTCATTGACTAAACTGAAAAATATAATTAATATATATATAATAACATATATTTATGTATATTAATATAAACTCCAAATATTGTAATGTGTGGTTCATTTTAAATTGTATAACATATAACGAAACTGTTACCAAGAAGAGAACTTGTCATTACTTCTCCTGGTGCGTCGTCTGCAGGTAGCATGTCGGCGTGGAGTACATGGCGTACATTTGATGTTTGAAGCCTTCTTCATTGACAAAACTGAAAAATATAATTACATATATTTATGTATATTAATATAAACTCCAAATATTGTAATGTGTGGTTCATTTTAAATTGTATAACATATAACGAAACTGTTACCAAGAAGAGAACTTGTCATTACTTCTCCTGGTGCGTCGTCTGCAGGTAGCATGTCGGCGTGGAGTACATGGCGTACATTTGATGTTTGAAGCCTTCTTCATTGACAAAACTGAAAAATATAATTACATATATTTATGTATATTAATATAAACTCCAAATATTGTAATGTGTGGTTCATTTTAAATTGTATAACATATAACGAAACTCTTACCAAGAAGACAACTTGTCATTACTTCTCCCGGTGCGTCGTCTGCAGGTAGCATGTCGGCGTGGAGTACATGGCGTACATGTGATGTTTGAAGCCTTCTTCATTGACAAAACTGAAAAATATAATTAATATATATATAATAACATATACATATTTATGTATATTAATATAAACTCCAAATATTGTAATGTGTGGTTCATTTTAAATTGTATAACATATAACGAAACTGTTACCAAGAAGACAACTTGTCATTACTTCTCCTGGTGCGTCGTCTGCAGGTAGCATGTCGGCGTGGAGTACATGGCGTACATTTGATGTTTGAAACCTTCTTCATTGACTAAACTGAAAAATATAATTAATATATATATAATTACATATATTTATGTATATTAATATAAACTCCAAATATTGTAATGTGTGGTTCATTTTAAATTGTATAACATATAACGAAACTGTTACCAAGAAGAGAACTTGTCATTACTTCTCCTGGTGCGTCGTCTGCAGGTAGCATGTCGGCGTGGAGTACATGGCGTACATTTGATGTTTGAAGCCTTCTTCATTGACAAAACTGAAAAATATAATTACATATATTTATGTATATTAATATAAACTCCAAATATTGTAATGTGTGGTTCATTTTAAATTGTATAACATATAACGAAACTCTTACCAAGAAGACAACTTGTCATTACTTCTCCCGGTGCGTCGTCTGCAGGTAGCATGTCGGCGTGGAGTACATGGCGTACATTTGATGTTTGAAGCCTTCTTCATTGACAAAACTGAAAAATATAATTACATATATTTATGTATATTAATATAAACTCCAAATATTGTAATGTGTGGTTCATTTTAAATTGTAAAACATATAACGAAACTGTTACCAAGAAGACAACTTGTCATTACTTCTCCTGGTGCGTCGTCTGCAGGTAGCATGTCGGCGTGGAGTACATGGCGTACATTTCATGTTTGAAGCCTTCTTCATTGACTAAACTGAAAAATATAATTAATATATATATAATAACATATATTTATGTATATTAATATAAACTCCAAATATTGTAATGTGTGGTTCATTTTAAATTGTATAACATATAACGAAACTGTTACCAAGAAGAGAACTTGTCATTACTTCTCCTGGTGCGTCGTCTGCAGGTAGCATGTCGGCGTGGAGTACATGGCGTACATTTGATGTTTGAAGCCTTCTTCATTGACAAAACTGAAAAATATAATTACATATATTTATGTATATTAATATAAACTCCAAATATTGTAATGTGTGGTTCATTTTAAATTGTATAACATATAACGAAACTGTTACCAAGAAGAGAACTTGTCATTACTTCTCCTGGTGCGTCGTCTGCAGGTAGCATGTCGGCGTGGAGTACATGGCGTACATTTGATGTTTGAAGCCTTCTTCATTGACAAAACTGAAAAATATAATTACATATATTTATGTATATTAATATAAACTCCAAATATTGTAATGTGTGGTTCATTTTAAATTGTATAACATATAACGAAACTCTTACCAAGAAGACAACTTGTCATTACTTCTCCCGGTGCGTCGTCTGCAGGTAGCATGTCGGCGTGGAGTACATGGCGTACATGTGATGTTTGAAGCCTTCTTCATTGACAAAACTGAAAAATATAATTAATATATATATAATAACATATACATATTTATGTATATTAATATAAACTCCAAATATTGTAATGTGTGGTTCATTTTAAATTGTATAACATATAACGAAACTGTTACCAAGAAGACAACTTGTCATTACTTCTCCTGGTGCGTCGTCTGCAGGTAGCATGTCGGCGTGGAGTACATGGCGTACATTTGATGTTTGAAGCCTTCTTCATTGACAAAACTGAAAAATATAATTACATATATTTATGTATATTAATATGAACTCCAAATATTGTAATGTGTGGTTCATTTTAAATTGTATAACATATAACGAAACTCTTACCAAGAAGACAACTTGTCATTACTTCTCCTGGTGCGTCGTCTGCAGGTAGCATGTCGGCGTGGAGTACATGGCGTACATTTGATGTTTGAAGCCTTCTTCATTGACAAAACTGAAAAATATAATTACATATATTTATGTATATTAATATAAACTCCAAATATTGTAATGTGTGGTTCATTTTAAATTGTATAACATATAACGAAACTGTTACCAAGAAGACAACTTGTCATTACTTCTCCTGGTGCGTCGTCTGCAGGTAGCATGTCGGCGTGGAGTACATGGCGTACATTTGATGTTTGAAGCCTTCTTCATTGACTAAACTGAAAAATATAATTAATATATATATATATAATTACATATATTTATGTATATTAATATAAACTCCAAATATTGTAATGTGTGGTTCATTTTAAATTGTATAACATATAACGAAACTCTTACCAAGAAGACAACTTGTCATTACTTCTCCCGGTGCGTCGTCTGCAGGTAGCATGTCGGCGTGGAGTACATGGCGTACATTTGATGTTTGAAGCCTTCTTCATTGACAAAACTGAAAAATATAATGACATATATTTATGTATATTAATATAAACTCCAAATATTGTAATGTGTGGTTCATTTTAAATTGTAAAACATATAACGAAACTGTTACCAAGAAGACAACTTGTCATTACTTCTCCTGGTGCGTCGTCTGCAGGTAGCATGTCGGCGTGGAGTACATGGCGTACATTTGATGTTTGAAGCCTTCTTCATTGACAAAACTGAAAAATATAATTACATATATTTATGTATATTAATATAAACTCCAAATATTGTAATGTGTGGTTCATTTTAAATTGTATAACATATAACGAAACTCTTACCAAGAAGACAACTTGTCATTACTTCTCCCGGTGCGTCGTCTGCAGGTAGCATGTCGGCGTGGAGTACATGGCGTACATTTGATGTTTGAAGCCTTCTTCATTGACAAAACTGAAAAATATAATTACATATATTTATGTATATTAATATAAACTCCAAATATTGTAATGTGTGGTTCATTTTAAATTGTATAACATATAACGAAACTCTTACCAAGAAGACAACTTGTCATTACTTCTCCCGGTGCGTCGTCTGCAGGTAGCATGTCGGCGTGGAGTACATGGCGTACATTTGATGTTTGAAGCCTTCTTCATTGACAAAACTGAAAAATATAATTACATATATTTATGTATATTAATATAAAAACTCCAAATATTGTAATGTGTGGTTCATTTTAAATTGTATAACATATAACGAAACTCTTACCAAGAAGACAACTTGTCATTACTTCTCCCGGTGCGTCGTCTGCAGGTAGCATGTCGGCGTAGAGTACATGGCGTACATTTGATGTTTGAAGCCTTCTTCATTGACAAAACTGAAAAATATAATTACATATATTTATGTATATTAATATAAACTCCAAATATTGTAATGTGTGGTTCATTTTAAATTGTATAACATATAACGAAACTGTTACCAAGAAGACAACTTGTCATTACTTCTCCTGGTGCGTCGTCTGCAGGTAGCATGTCGGCGTGGAGTACATGGCGTACATTTGATGTTTGAAGCCTTCTTCATTGACAAAACTGAAAAATATAATTACATATATTTATGTATATTAATATAAACTCCAAATATTGTAATGTGTGGTTCATTTTAAATTGTATAACATATAACGAAACTCTTACCAAGAAGACAACTTGTCATTACTTCTCCTGGTGCGTCGTCTGCAGGTAGCATGTCGGCGTGGAGTACATGGCGTACATTTGATGTTTGAAGCCTTCTTCATTGACAAAACTGAAAAATATAATTACATATATTTATGTATATTAATATAAACTCCAAATATTGTAATGTGTGGTTCATTTTAAATTGTAAAACATATAACGAAACTGTTACCAAGAAGACAACTTGTCATTACTTCTCCTGGTGCGTCGTCTGCAGGTAGCATGTCGGCGTGGAGTACATGGCGTACATTTCATGTTTGAAGCCTTCTTCATTGACTAAACTGAAAAATATAATTAATATATATATAATAACATATATTTATGTATATTAATATAAACTCCAAATATTGTAATGTGTGGTTCATTTTAAATTGTATAACATATAACGAAACTGTTACCAAGAAGAGAACTTGTCATTACTTCTCCTGGTGCGTCGTCTGCAGGTAGCATGTCGGCGTGGAGTACATGGCGTACATTTGATGTTTGAAGCCTTCTTCATTGACAAAACTGAAAAATATAATTACATATATTTATGTATATTAATATAAACTCCAAATATTGTAATGTGTGGTTCATCTTAAATTGTATAACATATAACGAAACTCTTACCAAGAAGACAACTTGTCATTACTTCTCCCGGTGCGTCGTCTGCAGGTAGCATGTCGGCGTGGAGTACATGGCGTACATTTGATGTTTGAAGCCTTCTTCATTGACAAAACTGAAAAATATAATTACATATATTTATGTATATTAATATAAAACTCCAAATATTGTAATGTGTGGTTCATTTTAAATTGTAAAACATATAACGAAACTGTTACCAAGAAGACAACTTGTCATTACTTCTCCTGGTGCGTCGTCTGCAGGTAGCATGTCGGCGTGGAGTACATGGCGTACATTTCATGTTTGAAGCCTTCTTCATTGACTAAACTGAAAAATATAATTAATATATATATATAATAACATATATTTATGTATATTAATATAAACTCCAAATATTGTAATGTGTGGTTCATTTTAAATTGTATAACATATAACGAAACTGTTACCAAGAAGAGAACTTGTCATTACTTCTCCTGGTGCGTCGTCTGCAGGTAGCATGTCGGCGTGGAGTACATGGCGTACATTTGATGTTTGAAGCCTTCTTCATTGACAAAACTGAAAAATATAATTACATATATTTATGTATATTAATATAAACTCCAAATATTGTAATGTGTGGTTCATTTTAAATTGTATAACATATAACGAAACTCTTACCAAGAAGACAACTTGTCATTACTTCTCCCGGTGCGTCGTCTGCAGGTAGCATGTCGGCGTGGAGTACATGGCGTACATGTGATGTTTGAAGCCTTCTTCATTGACAAAACTGAAAAATATAATTAATATATATATAATAACATATACATATTTATGTATATTAATATAAACTCCAAATATTGTAATGTGTGGTTCATTTTAAATTGTATAACATATAACGAAACTGTTACCAAGAAGACAACTTGTCATTACTTCTCCTGGTGCGTCGTCTGCAGGTAGCATGTCGGCGTGGAGTACATGGCGTACATTTGATGTTTGAAGCCTTCTTCATTGACAAAACTGAAAAATATAATTACATATATTTATGTATATTAATATAAACTCCAAATATTGTAATGAGTGGTTCATTTTAAATTGTATAACATATAACGAAAACTCTTACCAAGAAGACAACTTGTCATTACTTCTCCTGGTGCGTCGTCTGCAGGTAGCATGTCGGCGTGGAGTACATGGCGTACATTTGATGTTTGAAGCCTTCTTCATTGACAAAACTGAAAAATATAATTACATATATTTATGTATATTAATATAAACTCCAAATATTGTAATGTGTGATTCATTTTAAATTGTATAACATATAACGAAACTCTTACCAAGAAGACAACTTGTCATTACTTCTCCCGGTGCGTCGTCTGCAGGTAGCATGTCGGCGTGGAGTACATGGCGTACATTTGATGTTTGAAGCCTTCTTCATTGACTAAACTGAAAAATATAATTAATATATATATAATAACATATATTTATGTATATTAATATAAACTCCAAATATTGTAATGTGTGGTTCATTTTAAATTGTATAACATATAACGAAACTGTTACCAAGAAGAGAACTTGTCATTACTTCTCCTGGTGCGTCGTCTGCAGGTAGCATGTCGGCGTGGAGTACATGGCGTACATTTGATGTTTGAAGCCTTCTTCATTGACAAAACTGAAAAATATAATTACATATATTTATGTATATTAATATAAACTCCAAATATTGTAATGTGTGGTTCATTTTAAATTGTATAACATATAACGAAACTGTTACCAAGAAGAGAACTTGTCATTACTTCTCCTGGTGCGTCGTCTGCAGGTAGCATGTCGGCGTGGAGTACATGGCGTACATTTGATGTTTGAAGCCTTCTTCATTGACAAAACTGAAAAATATAATTACATATATTTATGTATATTAATATAAACTCCAAATATTGTAATGTGTGGTTCATTTTAAATTGTATAACATATAACGAAACTCTTACCAAGAAGACAACTTGTCATTACTTCTCCCGGTGCGTCGTCTGCAGGTAGCATGTCGGCGTGGAGTACATGGCGTACATGTGATGTTTGAAGCCTTCTTCATTGACAAAACTGAAAAATATAATTAATATATATATAATAACATATACATATTTATGTATATTAATATAAACTCCAAATATTGTAATGTGTGGTTCATTTTAAATTGTATAACATATAACGAAACTGTTACCAAGAAGACAACTTGTCATTACTTCTCCTGGTGCGTCGTCTGCAGGTAGCATGTCGGCGTGGAGTACATGGCGTACATTTGATGTTTGAAACCTTCTTCATTGACTAAACTGAAAAATATAATTAATATATATATAATTACATATATTTATGTATATTAATATAAACTCCAAATATTGTAATGTGTGGTTCATTTTAAATTGTATAACATATAACGAAACTGTTACCAAGAAGAGAACTTGTCATTACTTCTCCTGGTGCGTCGTCTGCAGGTAGCATGTCGGCGTGGAGTACATGGCGTACATTTGATGTTTGAAGCCTTCTTCATTGACAAAACTGAAAAATATAATTACATATATTTATGTATATTAATATAAACTCCAAATATTGTAATGTGTGGTTCATTTTAAATTGTATAACATATAACGAAACTCTTACCAAGAAGACAACTTGTCATTACTTCTCCCGGTGCGTCGTCTGCAGGTAGCATGTCGGCGTGGAGTACATGGCGTACATTTGATGTTTGAAGCCTTCTTCATTGACAAAACTGAAAAATATAATTACATATATTTATGTATATTAATATAAACTCCAAATATTGTAATGTGTGGTTCATTTTAAATTGTAAAACATATAACGAAACTGTTACCAAGAAGACAACTTGTCATTACTTCTCCTGGTGCGTCGTCTGCAGGTAGCATGTCGGCGTGGAGTACATGGCGTACATTTCATGTTTGAAGCCTTCTTCATTGACTAAACTGAAAAATATAATTAATATATATATAATAACATATATTTATGTATATTAATATAAACTCCAAATATTGTAATGTGTGGTTCATTTTAAATTGTATAACATATAACGAAACTGTTACCAAGAAGAGAACTTGTCATTACTTCTCCTGGTGCGTCGTCTGCAGGTAGCATGTCGGCGTGGAGTACATGGCGTACATTTGATGTTTGAAGCCTTCTTCATTGACAAAACTGAAAAATATAATTACATATATTTATGTATATTAATATAAACTCCAAATATTGTAATGTGTGGTTCATTTTAAATTGTATAACATATAACGAAACTGTTACCAAGAAGAGAACTTGTCATTACTTCTCCTGGTGCGTCGTCTGCAGGTAGCATGTCGGCGTGGAGTACATGGCGTACATTTGATGTTTGAAGCCTTCTTCATTGACAAAACTGAAAAATATAATTACATATATTTATGTATATTAATATAAACTCCAAATATTGTAATGTGTGGTTCATTTTAAATTGTATAACATATAACGAAACTCTTACCAAGAAGACAACTTGTCATTACTTCTCCCGGTGCGTCGTCTGCAGGTAGCATGTCGGCGTGGAGTACATGGCGTACATGTGATGTTTGAAGCCTTCTTCATTGACAAAACTGAAAAATATAATTAATATATATATAATAACATATACATATTTATGTATATTAATATAAACTCCAAATATTGTAATGTGTGGTTCATTTTAAATTGTATAACATATAACGAAACTGTTACCAAGAAGACAACTTGTCATTACTTCTCCTGGTGCGTCGTCTGCAGGTAGCATGTCGGCGTGGAGTACATGGCGTACATTTGATGTTTGAAGCCTTCTTCATTGACAAAACTGAAAAATATAATTACATATATTTATGTATATTAATATGAACTCCAAATATTGTAATGTGTGGTTCATTTTAAATTGTATAACATATAACGAAACTCTTACCAAGAAGACAACTTGTCATTACTTCTCCTGGTGCGTCGTCTGCAGGTAGCATGTCGGCGTGGAGTACATGGCGTACATTTGATGTTTGAAGCCTTCTTCATTGACAAAACTGAAAAATATAATTACATATATTTATGTATATTAATATAAACTCCAAATATTGTAATGTGTGGTTCATTTTAAATTGTATAACATATAACGAAACTGTTACCAAGAAGACAACTTGTCATTACTTCTCCTGGTGCGTCGTCTGCAGGTAGCATGTCGGCGTGGAGTACATGGCGTACATTTGATGTTTGAAGCCTTCTTCATTGACAAAACTGAAAAATATAATTAATATATATATATAATAACATATATTTATGTATATTAATATAAACTCCAAATATTGTAATGTGTGGTTCATTTTAAATTGTAAAACATATAACGAAACTGTTACCAAGAAGACAACTTGTCATTACTTCTCCTGGTGCGTCGTCTGCAGGTAGCATGTCGGCGTGGAGTACATGGCGTACATTTGATGTTTGAAGCCTTCTTCATTGACAAAACTGAAAAATATAATTAATATATATATAATAACATATATTTATGTATATTACTATAAACTCCAAATATTGTAATGTGTGGTTCATTTTAAATTGTATAACATATAACGAAACTGTTACCAAGAAGACAACTTGTCATTACTTCTCCTGGTGCGTCGTCTGCAGGTAGCATGTCGGCGTGGAGTACATGGCGTACATTTGATGTTTGAAGCCTTCTTCATTGACTAAACTGAAAAATATAATTAATATATATATATATAATTACATATATTTATGTATATTAATATAAACTCCAAATATTGTAATGTGTGGTTCATTTTAAATTGTATAACATATAACGAAACTCTTACCAAGAAGACAACTTGTCATTACTTCTCCCGGTGCGTCGTCTGCAGGTAGCATGTCGGCTTGGAGTACATGGCGTACATTTGATGTTTGAAGCCTTCTTCATTGACAAAACTGAAAAATATAATGACATATATTTATGTATATTAATATAAACTCCAAATATTGTAATGTGTGGTTCATTTTAAATTGTAAAACATATAACGAAACTGTTACCAAGAAGACAACTTGTCATTACTTCTCCTGGTGCGTCGTCTGCAGGTAGCATGTCGGCGTGGAGTACATGGCGTACATTTGATGTTTGAAGCCTTCTTCATTGACAAAACTGAAAAATATAATTACATATATTTATGTATATTAATATAAACTCCAAATATTGTAATGTGTGGTTCATTTTAAATTGTATAACATATAACGAAACTCTTACCAAGAAGACAACTTGTCATTACTTCTCCCGGTGCGTCGTCTGCAGGTAGCATGTCGGCGTGGAGTACATGGCGTACATTTGATGTTTGAAGCCTTCTTCATTGACAAAACTGAAAAATATAATTACATATATTTATGTATATTAATATAAACTCCAAATATTGTAATGTGTGGTTCATTTTAAATTGTATAACATATAACGAAACTCTTACCAAGAAGACAACTTGTCATTACTTCTCCCGGTGCGTCGTCTGCAGGTAGCATGTCGGCGTGGAGTACATGGCGTACATTTGATGTTTGAAGCCTTCTTCATTGACAAAACTGAAAAATATAATTACATATATTTATGTATATTAATATAAACTCCAAATATTGTAATGTGTGGTTCATTTTAAATTGTATAACATATAACGAAACTCTTACCAAGAAGACAACTTGTCATTACTTCTCCCGGTGCGTCGTCTGCAGGTAGCATGTCGGCGTGGAGTACATGGCGTACATTTGATGTTTGAAGCCTTCTTCATTGACAAAACTGAAAAATATAATTACATATTTTTATGTATATTAATATAAACTCCAAATATTGTAATGTGTGGTTCATTTTAAATTGTATAACATATAACGAAACTGTTACCAAGAAGACAACTTGTCATTACTTCTCCTGGTGCGTCGTCTGCAGGTAGCATGTCGGCGTGGAGTACATGGCGTACATTTGATGTTTGAAGCCTTCTTCATTGACAAAACTGAAAAATATAATTACATATATTTATGTATATTAATATAAACTCCAAATATTGTAATGTGTGGTTCATTTTAAATTGTATAACATATAACGAAACTCTTACCAAGAAGACAACTTGTCATTACTTCTCCTGGTGCGTCGTCTGCAGGTAGCATGTCGGCGTGGAGTACATGGCGTACATTTGATGTTTGAAGCCTTCTTCATTGACAAAACTGAAAAATATAATTACATATATTTATGTATATTAATATAAACTCCAAATATTGTAATGTGTGGTTCATTTTAAATTGTAAAACATATAACGAAACTGTTACCAAGAAGACAACTTGTCATTACTTCTCCTGGTGCGTCGTCTGCAGGTAGCATGTCGGCGTGGAGTACATGGCGTACATTTCATGTTTGAAGCCTTCTTCATTGACTAAACTGAAAAATATAATTAATATATATATAATAACATATATTTATGTATATTAATATAAACTCCAAATATTGTAATGTGTGGTTCATTTTAAATTGTATAACATATAACGAAACTGTTACCAAGAAGAGAACTTGTCATTACTTCTCCTGGTGCGTCGTCTGCAGGTAGCATGTCGGCGTGGAGTACATGGCGTACATTTGATGTTTGAAGCCTTCTTCATTGACAAAACTGAAAAATATAATTACATATATTTATGTATATTAATATAAACTCCAAATATTGTAATGTGTGGTTCATCTTAAATTGTATAACATATAACGAAACTCTTACCAAGAAGACAACTTGTCATTACTTCTCCCGGTGCGTCGTCTGCAGGTAGCATGTCGGCGTGGAGTACATGGCGTACATTTGATGTTTGAAGCCTTCTTCATTGACAAAACTGAAAAATATAATTACATATATTTATGTATATTAATATAAACTCCAAATATTGTAATGTGTGGTTCATTTTAAATTGTAAAACATATAACGAAACTGTTACCAAGAAGACAACTTGTCATTACTTCTCCTGGTGCGTCGTCTGCAGGTAGCATGTCGGCGTGGAGTACATGGCGTACATTTCATGTTTGAAGCCTTCTTCATTGACTAAACTGAAAAATATAATTAATATATATATATAATAACATATATTTATGTATATTAATATAAACTCCAAATATTGTAATGTGTGGTTCATTTTAAATTGTATAACATATAACGAAACTGTTACCAAGAAGAGAACTTGTCATTACTTCTCCTGGTGCGTCGTCTGCAGGTAGCATGTCGGCGTGGAGTACATGGCGTACATTTGATGTTTGAAGCCTTCTTCATTGACAAAACTGAAAAATATAATTACATATATTTATGTATATTAATATAAACTCCAAATATTGTAATGTGTGGTTCATTTTAAATTGTATAACATATAACGAAACTCTTACCAAGAAGACAACTTGTCATTACTTCTCCCGGTGCGTCGTCTGCAGGTAGCATGTCGGCGTTTAGTACATGGCGTACATGTGATGTTTGAAGCCTTCTTCATTGACAAAACTGAAAAATATAATTAATATATATATAATAACATATACATATTTATGTATATTAATATAAACTCCAAATATTGTAATGTGTGGTTCATTTTAAATTGTATAACATATAACGAAACTGTTACCAAGAAGACAACTTGTCATTACTTCTCCTGGTGCGTCGTCTGCAGGTAGCATGTCGGCGTGGAGTACATGGCGTACATTTGATGTTTGAAGCCTTCTTCATTGACAAAACTGAAAAATATAATTACATATATTTATGTATATTAATATAAACTCCAAATATTGTAATGAGTGGTTCATTTTAAATTGTATAACATATAACGAAACTCTTACCAAGAAGACAACTTGTCATTACTTCTCCTGGTGCGTCGTCTGCAGGTAGCATGTCGGCGTGGAGTACATGGCGTACATTTGATGTTTGAAGCCTTCTTCATTGACAAAACTGAAAAATATAATTACATATATTTATGTATATTAATATAAACTCCAAATATTGTAATGTGTGATTCATTTTAAATTGTATAACATATAACGAAACTCTTACCAAGAAGACAACTTGTCATTACTTCTCCCGGTGCGTCGTCTGCAGGTAGCATGTCGGCGTGGAGTACATGGCGTACATTTGATGTTTGAAGCCTTCTTCATTGACTAAACTGAAAAATATAATTAATATATATATAATAACATATATTTATGTATATTAATATAAACTCCAAATATTGTAATGTGTGGTTCATTTTAAATTGTATAACATATAACGAAACTGTTACCAAGAAGAGAACTTGTCATTACTTCTCCTGGTGCGTCGTCTGCAGGTAGCATGTCGGCGTGGAGTACATGGCGTACATTTGATGTTTGAAGCCTTCTTCATTGACAAAACTGAAAAATATAATTACATATATTTATGTATATTAATATTAACTCCAAATATTGTAATGTGTGGTTCATTTTAAATTGTATAACATATAACGAAACTGTTACCAAGAAGAGAACTTGTCATTACTTCTCCTGGTGCGTCGTCTGCAGGTAGCATGTCGGCGTGGAGTACATGGCGTACATTTGATGTTTGAAGCCTTCTTCATTGACAAAACTGAAAAATATAATTACATATATTTATGTATATTAATATAAACTCCAAATATTGTAATGTGTGGTTCATTTTAAATTGTATAACATATAACGAAACTCTTACCAAGAAGACAACTTGTCATTACTTCTCCCGGTGCGTCGTCTGCAGGTAGCATGTCAGCGTGGAGTACATGGCGTACATGTGATGTTTGAAGCCTTCTTCATTGACAAAACTGAAAAATATAATTAATATATATATAATAACATATACATATTTATGTATATTAATATAAACTCCAAATATTGTAATGTGTGGTTCATTTTAAATTGTATAACATATAACGAAACTGTTACCAAGAAGACAACTTGTCATTACTTCTCCTGGTGCGTCGTCTGCAGGTAGCATGTCGGCGTGGAGTACATGGCGTACATTTGATGTTTGAAACCTTCTTCATTGACTAAACTGAAAAATATAATTAATATATATATAATTACATATATTTATGTATATTAATATAAACTCCAAATATTGTAATGTGTGGTTCATTTTAAATTGTATAACATATAACGAAACTGTTACCAAGAAGAGAACTTGTCATTACTTCTCCTGGTGCGTCGTCTGCAGGTAGCATGTCGGCGTGGAGTACATGGCGTACATTTGATGTTTGAAGCCTTCTTCATTGACAAAACTGAAAAATATAATTACATATATTTATGTATATTAATATAAACTCCAAATATTGTAATGTGTGGTTCATTTTAAATTGTATAACATATAACGAAACTCTTACCAAGAAGACAACTTGTCATTACTTCTCCCGGTGCGTCGTCTGCAGGTAGCATGTCGGCGTGGAGTACATGGCGTACATTTGATGTTTGAAGCCTTCTTCATTGACAAAACTGAAAAATATAATTACATATATTTATGTATATTAATATAAACTCCAAATATTGTAATGTGTGGTTCATTTTTAAATTGTAAAACATATAACGAAACTGTTACCAAGAAGACAACTTGTCATTACTTCTCCTGGTGCGTCGTCTGCAGGTAGCATGTCGGCGTGGAGTACATGGCGTACATTTCATGTTTGAAGCCTTCTTCATTGACTAAACTGAAAAATATAATTAATATATATATAATAACATATATTTATGTATATTAATATAAACTCCAAAATATTGTAATGTGTGGTTCATTTTAAATTGTATAACATATAACGAAACTGTTACCAAGAAGAGAACTTGTCATTACTTCTCCTGGTGCGTCGTCTGCAGGTAGCATGTCGGCGTGGAGTACATGGCGTACATTTGATGTTTGAAGCCTTCTTCATTGACAAAACTGAAAAATATAATTACATATATTTTATATATATAATATAAACTCCAAATATTGTAATGTGTGGTTCATTTTAAATTGTATAACATATAACGAAACTGTTACCAAGAAGAGAACTTGTCATTACTTCTCCTGGTGCGTCGTCTGCAGGTAGCATGTCGGCGTGGAGTACATGGCGTACATTTGATGTTTGAAGCCTTCTTCATTGACAAAACTGAAAAATATAATTACATATATTTATGTATATTAATATAAACTCCAAATATTGTAATGTGTGGTTCATTTTAAATTGTATAACATATAACGAAACTCTTACCAAGAAGACAACTTGTCATTACTTCTCCCGGTGCGTCGTCTGCAGGTAGCATGTCGGCGTGGAGTACATGGCGTACATGTGATGTTTGAAGCCTTCTTCATTGACAAAACTGAAAAATATAATTAATATATATATAATAACATATACATATTTATGTATATTAATATAAACTCCAAATATTGTAATGTGTGGTTCATTTTAAATTGTATAACATATAACGAAACTGTTACCAAGAAGACAACTTGTCATTACTTCTCCTGGTGCGTCGTCTGCAGGTAGCATGTCGGCGTGGAGTACATGGCGTACATTTGATGTTTGAAGCCTTCTTCATTGACAAAACTGAAAAATATAATTACATATATTTATGTATATTAATATGAACTCCAAATATTGTAATGTGTGGTTCATTTTAAATTGTATAACATATAACGAAACTCTTACCAAGAAGACAACTTGTCATTACTTCTCCTGGTGCGTCGTCTGCAGGTAGCATGTCGGCGTGGAGTACATGGCGTACATTTGATGTTTGAAGCCTTCTTCATTGACAAAACTGAAAAATATAATTACATATATTTATGTATATTAATATAAACTCCAAATATTGTAATGTGTGATTCATTTTAAATTGTATAACATATAACGAAACTCTTACCAAGAAGACAACTTGTCATTACTTCTCCCGGTGCGTCGTCTGCAGGTAGCATGTCGGCGTGGAGTACATGGCGTACATTTGATGTTTGAAGCCTTCTTCATTGACTAAACTGAAAAATATAATTAATATATATATAATAACATATATTTATGTATATTAATATAAACTCCAAATATTGTAATGTGTGGTTCATTTTAAATTGTATAACATATAACGAAACTGTTACCAAGAAGAGAACTTGTCATTACTTCTCCTGGTGCGTCGTCTGCAGGTAGCATGTCGGCGTGGAGTACATGGCGTACATTTGATGTTTGAAGCCTTCTTCATTGACAAAACTGAAAAATATAATTACATATATTTATGTATATTAATATAAACTCCAAATATTGTAATGTATGGTTCATTTTAAATTGTATAACATATAACGAAACTCTTACCAAGAAGACAACTTGTCATTACTTCTCCCGGTGCGTCGTCTGCAGGTAGCATGTCGGCGTGGAGTACATGGCGTACATTTGATGTTTGAAGCCTTCTTCATTGACTAAACTGTAAAATATAATTAATATATATATAATAACATATATTTATGTATATTAATATAAACTCCAAATATTGTAATGTGTGGTTCATTTTAAATTGTATAACATATAACGAAACTGTTACCAAGAAGACAACTTGTCATTACTTCTCCTGGTGCGTCGTCTGCAGGTAGCATGTCGGCGTGGAGTACATGGCGTACATTTGATGTTTGAAGCCTTCTTCATTGACAAAACTGAAAAATATAATTAATATTTATATTATTACATATATTTATGTATATTAATATAAACTCCAAATATTGTTATCTGTAATTGTATAACATATAACGAAACTGTTACCAAGAAGAGAACTTGTCATTACTTCTCCTGGTGCGTCGTCTGCAGGTAGCATGTCGGCGTGGAGTACATGGCGTACATTTGATGTTTGAAGCCTTCTTCATTGACAAAACTGAAAAATATAATTAATATATATATAATTACATACATTTATGTATATTAATATAAACTCCAAATATTGTAATGTGTGGTTCATTTTAAATTGTAAAACATATAACGAAACTGTTACCAAGAAGAGAACTTGTCATTACTTCTCCTGGTGCGTCGTCTGCAGGTAGCATGTCGGCGTGGAGTACATGGCGTACATTTGATGTTTGAAGCCTTCTTCATTGACAAAACTGAAAAATTTAATTAATATATATATAATTACATATATTTATGTATATTAATATAAACTCCAAATATTGTAATGTGTGGTTCATTTTAAATTGTATAACATATAACGAAACTGTTACCAAGAAGAGAACTTGTCATTACTTCTCCTGGTGCGTCGTCTGCAGGTAGCATGTCGGCGTGGAGTACATGGCGTACATTTGATGTTTGAAACCTTCTTCATTGACTAAACTGAAAAATATAATTAATATATATATAATTACATATATTTATGTATATTAATATAAACTCCAAATATTGTAATGTGTGGTTCATTTTAAATTGTAAAACATATAACGAAACTGTTACCAAGAAGACAACTTGTCATTACTTCTCCTGGTGCGTCGTCTGCAGGTAGCATGTCGGCGTGGAGTACATGGCGTACATTTCATGTTTGAAGCCTTCTTCATTGACAAAACTGAAAAATATAATTAATATATATATAATTACATATATTTATGTATATTAATATAAACTCCAAATATTGTAATGTGTGGTTTATTTTAAATTGTAAAACATATAACGAAACTGTTACCAAGAAGACAACTTGTCATTACTTCTCCTGGTGCGTCGTCTGCAGGTAGCATGTCGGCGTGGAGTACATGGCGTACATTTGATGTTTGAAGCCTTCTTCATTGACAAAACTGAAAAATATAATTAATATATATATAATTACATATATTTATGTATATTAATATAAACTCCAAATATTGTAATGTGTGGTTCATTTTAAATTGTAAAACATATAACGAAACTGTTACCAAGAAGACAACTTGTCATTACTTCTCCTGGTGCGTCGTCTGCAGGTAGCATGTCGGCGTGGAGTACATGGCGTACATTTGATGTTTGAAGCCTTCTTCATTGACAAAACTGAAAAATATAATTAATATATATATAATTACATATATTTATGTATATTAATATAAACTCCAAATATTGTAATGTGTGGTTCATTTTAAATTGTAAAACAAATAACGAAACTGCTACCAAGAAGACAACTTGTCATTACTTCTCCTGGTGCGTCGTCTGCAGGTAGCATGTCGGCGTGGAGTACATGGCGTACATTTGATGCTTGAAGCCTTCTTCATTGACAAAACTGAAAAATATAATTAATATATATATAATTACATATATTTATGTATATTAATATAAACTCCAAATATTGTAATGTGTGGTTCATTTTAAATTGTAAAACATATAACGAAACTGTTACCAAGAGGACAACTTGTCATTACTTCTCCTGGTGCGTCGTCTGCAGGTAGCATGTCGGCGTGGAGTACATGGCGTACATTTGATGTTTGAAGCCTTCTTCATTGACAAAACTGAAAAATATAATTACATATATTTATGTATATTAATATAAACTCCAAATATTGTAATGTGTGGTTCATTTTAAATTGTAAAACATATAACGAAACTGTTACCAAGAAGACAACTTGTCATTACTTCTCCTGGTGCGTCGTCTGCAGGTAGCATGTCGGCGTGGAGTACATGGCGTACATTTGATGTTTGAAGCCTTCTTCATTGACAAAACTGAAAAAATATAATTACAAATATTTATGTATATTAATATAAACTCCAAATATTGTAATGTGTGGTTCATTTTAAATTGTATAACATATAACGAAACTGTTACCAAGAAGAGAACTTGTCATTACTTCTCCTGGTGCGTCGTCTGCAGGTAGCATGTCGGCGTGGAGTACATGGCGTACATTTGATGTTTGAAGCCTTCTTCATTGACAAAACTGAAATTGAAGCCTTCTTCATTGACAAAACTGAAAAATATAATTAGATAATATATATAATTACATATATTTATGTATATTAATATAAACTCCAATATTGTAATGTGTGGTTCATTTTAAATTGTAAAACATATAACGAAACTGTTACCAAGAAGACAACTTGTCATTACTTCTCCTGGTGTGCGTCCGTCTGCAGGTTAGCATGTCGGCGTGGAGTACATGGCGTACCATTTGATGTTTTTTGAAGCCTTTCTTCATTGACAAAACTGAAAATATAATTAATATATATATAAAATACATATATTTATGTATATTAATATAAACTCCCAAATATTGTAATGTGTGGTTCATTTTAAATTGTATAACATATAACGAAACTAACTTACCAAGAAGGACAACTTGTCATTACTTCTCCTGGTGCGTCGTCTGCAAGGTAGCATGTCGGCGTGGAGTACATGGCGTACATTTGATGTTTTTGAGCCTTCTTCATTGACAAAACTGAAAAATATAATTACATATATTTATGGGTTTATTATATTAATATAAACTCCAATATTGTAATGTGTGTGGTTCATTTTAAATTGGGTATAACATATAACGAAACTGTTACCAAGAAACGACAACTTGTCATTACTTCTCCTGGTGGCGTCGTCTGCAGGTAGCATGTCGGCGGTGGAGTACATGGCGTACATTTGATGTTTGAAGCCTTCTTCATTTGACAAAACTGAAAAATATAATTACATATATTTATGTATATTAATATAAACTCCAAATATTGTAATGTGTGGTTCATTTTAAATTGTATAACATATAACGAAACTGTTACCAAGAAGAGAACTTGTCATTACTTCTCCTGGTGCGGTCGTCTGCAGGTAGCATGTCGGCGTGGAGTACATGGCGTACATTTGATGTTTGAAGCCTTCTTCATTGACTAAACTGAAAAATATAATTAATATATTATATAATTACATATATTTTATGTATATTAATATAAACTCCAAATATTGTAATGTGTGGTTCATTTTAAAATTGTAAAAACATATAACGAAACTGTTACCAAGAAAGACAACTTGTCATTACTTCTCCTGGTGCGTCGTCTGCAGGTAGCATGTCGGCGTGGAGTACATGGCGTACATTTGATGTTTGAAGCCTTCTTCATTGACAAAAACTGAAAAATATAATTAATATATTTATGTAATTTACATATATTTATGTATATTAATATAAACTCCAAATATTGTAATGTGTGGTTCATTTTTAAATTGTATAACATATAACGAAACTCTTACCAAGAAGACAACTTGTCATTACTTCTCCTGGTGCGTCGTCTGCAGGTAGCATGTCGGCGTGGAGTACATGGCGTACATTTGATGTTTGAAGCCCTTCTTCATTGACAAAACTGAAAAATATTAATTACATAATTATATTTATGTATATTAATATAAACTCCAAATATTGTAATGTGTGGTTCATTTAAATTGTATAACATATAACGAAACTGTTACCAAGAAGACAACTTGTCATTACTTCTCCCTGGTGCGTCGTCTGCAGGTAGCATGTCGGCGTGGAGTACATGGCGTACATTTGATGTTTGAAGCCTTCTTCATTGACAAAACTGAAAAATATAATTACATATATTTATGTATATTAATATAAACTCCAAATATTGTAATGTGTGGTTTCATTTTAAATTGTATAACATATAACGAAACTGTTACCAAGAAGACAACTTGTCATTACTTCTCCTGGTGCGTCGTCTGCAGGTAGCATGTCGGCGTGGAGTACATGGCGTACATTTGATGTTTGAAGCCTTCTTCATTGACTAAAAATGAAAAATATAATTAATATATATTAATTATATATTTATGTATATTAATATAAACTCCAAATATTGTAATGTGTGGTTCATTTTAAATTGTATAACATATAACGAAACTGTTACCAAGAAGACAACTTGTCATTACTTCTCCTGGTGCGTCGTCTGCAGGTAGCATGTCGGCGTGGAGTACATGGCGTACATTTGATGTTTGAAGCCTTCTTCATTGACAAAACTGAAAAATATAATTAATATATATATATAATATATATTTATGTTTCATATTAATATAAACTCCAAATATTGTAATGTGTGGTTCATTTTAAATTGTATAACATATAACGAAACTGTTACCAAGAAGACAACTTGTCATTACTTCTCCTGGTGCGTCGTCTGCAGGTAGCATGTCGGCGTGGAGTACATGGCGTACATTTGATGTTTGAAGCCTTCTTCATTGACAAAACTGAAAAATAAAATATATAATTACATATATTTATGTATATTAATATAAACTCCAAATATTGTAATGTGTGGTTCATTTTAAATTGTATAACATATAACGAAACTGTTACCAAGAAGACAACTTGTCATTACTTCTCCTGGTGCGTCGTCTGCAGGTAGCATGTCGGCGTGGAGTACATGGCGTACATTTGATGTTTGAAGCCTTCTTCATTGACAAAACTGAAAAATATAATTACATATATTTATGTATATTAATATAAACTCCAAATATTGTAATGTGTGGTTCATTTTAAATTGTATAAAATATAAACGAAACTGTTACCAAGAAGACAACTTGTCATTACTTCTCCTGGTGCGTCCGTCTGCAGGTAGCATGTCGGCGTGGAGTACATGGCGTACATTTGATGTTTGAAGCCTTCTTCATTGACAAAACTGAAAATAATATAATTATAATTACATATATTTATGTATATTAATATAAAAACTCCAAATATTGTAATGTGTGGTTCATTTAAATTGTATAACATATAACGAAACTGTTACCAAGAAGACAACTTGTCATTACTTCTCCTGGTGCGTCGTCTGCAGGTAGCATGTCGGCGTGGAGTACATGGCGTACATTTGATGTTTGAAGCCTTCTTCATTGACAAAACTGAAAAATATAATTACATATATTTATGTATATTAATATAAACTCCAAATATTGTAATGTGTGTGGTTTCATTTTAAAAAATTGTATAACATATAACGAAACTGTTACCAAGAAGACAACTTGTCATTACTTCTCCTGGTGCGTCGTCTGCAGGTAGCATGTCGGCGTGGAGTACATGGCGTACATTTGATGTTTGAAGCCTTCTTCATTGACAAAACTGAAAAATATAATTAATATATATATAATAACATATATTTATGTATATTAATATAAACTCCAAATATTGTAATGTGTGGTTCATTTTAAATTGTATAACATATAACGAAAAACTGTTACCAAGAAGACAACTTGTCATTACTTCTCCTGGTGCGTCGTCTGCAGGTAGCATGGTCGGCGTGGAGTACATGGCGTACATTTGATGTTTGAAGCCTTCTTCATTGACAAAACTGAAAAAATATAATTCAATATATATATAATAATATATTTATGTATATTAATATAAACTCCAAATATTGTAATGTGTGGTTCATTTTAAATTGTATAACATATAACGAAACTCTTACCAAGAAGACAACTTGTCATTACTTCTCCTGGTGCGTCGTCTGCAGGTAGCATGTCGGCGTGGAGTACATGGCGTACATTTGATGTTTTTGAAGCCTTCTTCATTGACAAAAACTGAAAAATATAATTAATACCTATATAATAACATATATTTATGTATATTAATATAAACTCCAAATATTGTAATAGTGTGGTTCATTTTAAATTGTATAACATATAACGAAACTGTTTACCAAGAAGACAACTTGTCATTACTTCTCCTGGTGCGTCGTCTGCAGGTAGCATGTCGGCGTGGAGTACATGGCGTACATTTGATGTTTGAAGCCTTCTTCATTGACAAAAACTGAAAAATATAATTAATATATATATAATTACATATAAACTTTATGTATATTAATATTAAACTCCAAATATTGTAAATTGTGTGGTTCATTTTAAATTGTATAACATATAACGAAACTGTTTACCAAGAAGACAACTTGTCATTACTTCTCCTGGTGCGTCGTCTGCAGGTAGCATGTCGGCGTGGAGTACATGGCGTACATTTGATGTTTGAAGCCCTTCATTCATTGAACTGAAAAACATAATGAAAAATATAATTATATATATATAATAACAATATATTTATGTATATTAATATAAACTCCAAATATTGTAAAATGTGTGGTTCATTTTAAATTTGTTAAAACATATAACGAAACTGTTACCAAGAAGAACAACTTGTCATTACTTCTCCCTGGGTGCGTCGTCTGCAGGTAGCATGTCGGCGTGGGAGTACATTGGTGTCGTACATTTGATGTTTGAAGCCCCCCACCCCCTTCTTCATTGACAAAACTGAAAAAATAAATAAATTAATATATATATAAAATATATTTATGTATATTAATATTATAAAACTCCAAATATTGTAAAATGTTGTGGGTTCATTTTAAATTGTATAACATATAACGAAAACTGTTGTTACCAAGAAAGACAAAACTTGGTCATTACTTTCTGGTTGGTGCGTCGTCCTGCAGGTAGCATGTCGGCGTGGAGTACATGGCGTACATTTGATGTTTGGAAGCCTTCTTCATTGACAAAACTGAAAAAACATAAATTAATATATATTATTTATGTATATTAATTATAAAACTCCAAATATTGTAATGGTGTGGTTCATTTTAAATTGTATAACATATAACGAAAACTGTTTACCAAAGAAGACAACTTTGTCATGACTTCTCCCCGGGTGCGTCGTCTGCAGGTAGCATGTCGGCGTGGAGTAACATGGGGGCCGTACATTTGATGGTTTGAAGCCTTCTTCATTGACAAAACTGAAAAATATAATTAAATATAATTATACATATATTTATGTATATTAAAGTATAAACTCCAAATATTGTAATGTGTGGTTTTCATTTTTAAATTGTATAACATATAACGAAACTGTTACCAAGAAGACAACTTGTCATTACTTCTCCTGGGTGCGTCGGTCTGCAGGTAGCATGTCGGCGTGGAGTACATGGGCGTACATTTGATGTTTGAAGCCTTCTTCATTGACAAAACTGAAAAATATAATTAATATATATTTAACATATATTATGTATATAAATATAAACTCCAAATATTGTAATGTGTGGTTCATTTAAAATTGTATAACATATAACGAAACTGTTACCAAGAAAGACACTTGTCATTACTTCTCCTGGTGCGTCGTCTGCAGGTAGCATGTCGGCGTGGGAGTACATGGCGTACATTTGATGTTTGAAGCCTTCTTCATTGACAAAACTGCAAAATATAATTAATATATTATATAAGTAACATATTTTTATGTATATTAATATAAACTCCCAAATATTGTAATGTGCTGGTTCATTTTAAATTGTATAACATATAACGAAACTGTTTTACCAAGAAGACAACTTGTCATTACTTCTCCTGTCTGTGCGTCGTCTGCAGGTAGCATGTCGGCGTGGAGTACATGGCGTACATTTGATGTTTGAAGCCTTCTTCATTGACTAAACTGAAAATATAATTAATATATATATATAATTACATAGTTTTTATGTATATTAATATAAACTCCAAAATATTGTAATGTGTGGTTCATTTTAAATTGTAAAACATATAACGAAACTGTTTACCAAGAAGACAAAAAACTTGTCATTACTTCTCCTGGTGCGTCGTCTGCAGGTAGCATGTCGGCGTGGAGTACATGGCGTACATTTGATGTTTTGAAGCCTTTCTTCATTGACTAAACTGAAAAATTAATTAATATATTATATTATAAATAAAACTCCCAATATATTATATGTATTCATTAATATTAATAACCACCTGTTACCAAGAAGATATTGTAACTTCTGGTGCGTGTGGTTCATTTTAAACATTGTATAAAAGCCAGTATAACAAACTGAAAATATAATTACAAATCTGTTGTACCAAGGAAGAGGGGGGGACCAAATATTGTGTCATTTTAAAATTCTCCATATAACGGTTACCAAGATAGCGTCATTCTGCAGGTGTGCGTCTTCTGCATTTACATGTCGGCGTGGAGTACATGGCGTACATTTGGATGTTTGAAGCCTTCTTCATTGACAAAACTGGAAAAAATATAATTAATATATATATAATAACATATATTTATGTATATTAATATAAACTCCAAATATTGTAATGTGTGGTTCATTTTAATTGTATAACATATAAACGAAACTGTTACCAAGAAGACAACTTGTCATTACTTCTCCTGGTGCGTCGTCCATGCAGGTAGCATGTCGGCGTGGAGTACTGGCGTACCTTTGATGTTTGAAGCCTTCTTTCATTGAAACAAAAATAATAAAATATAATTATATTACATATATTTATGTGTATATTATAACTATAAAACTCCCCAAAACAACTTGTCATATTGTAATGTGTGGGGAGTACTGCGTCATTTTAAGCCTTGATAAAACATATATAATTACATATATTTGAATATTAATATAAACTCCAAATATTGTACTGTTACCAAAAGACAAACTTGTCAACTTACTCATCTTCCCCTGGTGCGTCCGTCTGCAGGTAGCATGTCGGCGTGAGTACATGGCGTACATTGGATGTTTGAAGCCTTCCTTTCATTGACAAAACTGAAAAATATATATTACATATATTTATGGTATATTAATATTAAAAAAAAAACTCCAAATATTGTAATGTGTGGTTCATTTTAAAATTGTATAAACATATAACGAAACTGTTACCAAAGAAGACACTTGTCATTACTTCTCCTGGTGCGTCGTCTGCCAGGTAGCATGTCGGCGTGGAGGCTACATGGCGTACATTTTGATGTTTGAAAGCCTTCTTCATTGACAAAACTGAAAAATATCATTTACATATATTTATGTATATTAATATTAACTCCAATATTGTAATGTTGTGGTTCATTTTAAATTGTATAACATATAACGAAACTCTTACCAAGAAGGACAACTTGTCATTACTTCTCCCTGGTGCGTCGTCTGCAGGTAGCATGTCGGCGTGGAGTACATGTCGTACATTTGATGTTTGAAGCCTTCTTCATTGACAAACTGGAAAATATATTACCTATATTTTACATATTTTTATTCATTCAAATATTACTCCAAATTCATTGTAATGTGTGGTTCATTTTAATTGTAAAAACATTGTAACGAAACTGTTACCAGAAGACAACGTTGTCATTACTTCTCCTGGTGCGTCGTCTGCAGGTACATGTCGGCGTGGATTACATGGCGTAAATTTGATGTTTGAGCCTTCTTTTCATTGACAATCTGAAAAATATAATTAATTATATAATAATTACATATATTTATGTATATTAATATAAACTCCAAATATTGTAATGTGTGGTTCATTTTAAAATTGTATAACATATAACGAAACTGTTACCCGAAGACACACTGTCATTACTTCTCCTGGTGCGTCGTCTGCAGGTAGTCATGTCGGCGTGGAGTACATGGCGTACATTTGATGTTTGAAGCCTTCTTCATTGACAAAAAAATCTTAATTAAATATATATATTTACAATATATTTATGTATATTAATATAAACTCCAAATATTGTAATGTGTGGTTCTTTTAAATTGTATACATATAACGAAACTGTTTCAAACCAAGAAGACAACTTGTCATTACTTCTCCTGGGTGGCGTCGGTCTGCAGGTAGGGCATGTCGGCGTGGAGTACATGGCGTACATTTGGATGTTTGAAGCCTTCCTTACATTGACAAAACTGAAAATATAATTTTTACACTTATATTTTATGTTATATTAATATATTAACTACCTCGCAAATATTGTTTAAATTGAGTGTGGTTTCAATTTTAGAAAAAATTGGTAATAACAACAATATAGAACCGCACACTGTCTTGAATCACCCAAGGAAGAACAACTTGTCAACATACTTTCTTTCCTGGTTTGGGCAGGGGTCTGTTCTGTCAAGGTAGCCCAATGTCGGCCGGTAGGAGGGGAGTTACATATTTGGCGTACTTTGTTTTTGACTGGATTCTAGAAAGCCTTTCTTGTTCATGTGACAAAAAAAAACACTGAAAAATAAATTACATAGATTGTCTAAACAATTATTTATGTATATTTATATCAAAAACTCCAAAATATTGGTAAATTAGTTGTGGTTTTCATTTTTAAAATGTGTATAAAAAAACAATTATACAAAAACGGACAACTTCTTACCAAGGAAAGGGACACACAAACACATTTTCATTTACTTTCTCCCGGGTGGGGGGGGGGGGGGTCGTCGGTCTTAGCAGTGTAGGGGCATGTTGCGGGGGCGTGGGGAGGGTTTAAAACATGGAGTTTAACAAATTTTTGATTGTTTGAAGCCTTTCTATACATTTTGAACAAAAAACACAAAACTGAAAAAATAAATATTAATATAAACAAAATATATTTAATTTATATTAATTAAAAAAAAAAAAACAAACTCCAAAAAAAATATTTTGTAATGATGGTGGTTCACACATTTTTTAAATTTTTAATTAAACCCCAATATAAAACGAAACTTCTTACCAAGAAAGTGGGGGACAAAATTTGTCATTACTTTCTCCCACGGATGCGTCACGTTCGTGCAGGGGGTAGCATGTCGGGCGGTGGAGTTTTTACATGGCCGATTTATACAATTATGATGTTTGGGGAAAAGGGCCTTCATTTCATTAGCGCTAACCCAAAACTGAAAAATATATAAATTACATAGATATTTTCCATTGTATATTTAATATAAAAAACTCCAAAAATTTATTTGTAAATGTGTGGTTCATTTTAACTTGTATAAAATTGTGAACGAAACTGTTACCGGAAGAAGACACTTGTCATTACTTGTCCTGGTGCGCTCGTCGGCAGTTAGCATGTCGGCGTGGGTACATGGCGTACATTTGATGCCGGAAGCCTTCTTCATTGACAAAACTGAAAATATAATTACATATATGGGATGTATGATTAATATAAACGTTTTTCAACTATTGTAATGTGTGGTTCATTTTAAATTGTATACATATAACGAAACAAAACGCAAGAAGAACAACTTGTCATTACTTCTCCTGGTGCGTCGTCTTCAGGTATCATGTTTCGGCGTGGAGTACATGGCGTGACATTTGATGTTTGAAGCCCTTCTTCATTGACAAAACTGAAAAATATAATTATCCATATTTATGTATCTTAATATAAACTCCAAATATTGTAATGTGTGGTTCATTTTCAATTGTATAAACATATAACGAAACTGTTACCACGAAGACAACTTGTTGATTACTTTCTCCTGGATGGCACCGTTTTCCGGTCTGCAGGGTAGCATGTTCAGCGGGAGTTGGGAGTACACCCCACACAAACTACAACCACAAACACCCACCACCAAACAAACCACCCACCCACAAATACCCACACAGCCACAGCCCCAACAAAATGGCGTGCCACCACATGCCAAACAACCCACAAACCCCACAGTACAACACACCAAAATACCACACCACAACCACCCCCCAACAACCACAACACACCAACACCCCCACCCACACACCCACAACAAACACACCACAACAAACCAACAACGACAAAACACACAACGCACACCCCCAAACCAATTTAAACCCACACCTAGAAACAACAACAAACAACCCAACACAACAACAAGCAAACCTTGCACCAACCTAACCAACCGCTACAACCACCCCACACACAACACACCAAACCACACCAAACACCACCCCACCACCAACCCCCAAACCACACAACAAAAAAACAACACAACCCTAAACCCCCACCAACCCCCACCCCAACAACATACCCCAACCCCCCGGGGGGACACAAACCCCACCAAATACACATACACCAAACAAAGATTAAACAACCACCAACAAACACACCCCCACCAACCCCAAACACACATGGCGTACATTTTGTGTTTGAAGAGCCTTCTTCATGGACAAAACTGAAAAAATATAATTACATATATATTATGTATATTAATATATTGTTTTAACTCCAAATATTGTAATGTGTGGTTCATTTTAAAATTGTATAACATATAACGAACACTCTTACCAAGAAGGACAACTTGTTCATTACTTCTCCCTGGTTGGCGTCGTCTGCAGGTAAAGCATGTTCGGCGTGGAGTACATGGCGCGTACATTTGATGTTTGAAAGCCTTCTTCTATTGACAAACTGAAAAATGAAAAAATATATATAATAACATATATTTATGTATATTAATATAAACTCCAATATTGTAATGTGTGGTTCATTTTAAATTGTATAAAATATAACGAAACTGTTACCAAGAAGACAACTTGTCATTACTTCTCCTGGTGCGTCGTCTGCAGGTAGCATGTCGGCGTGGAGTACATGGCGTAATTTGATGTTTGAAGCCTTCTTCATTGACACACACTGAAAAATATAATTACATATATTTATGTATATTATTAATATAAATACTCCAAATATTGTAATGTGTGGTTCATTTTAAAATTGTATAACATATAACGAAACTCTTACCAAGAAGACAACCTTGTCATTACTTCTCCTGGTGCGTCGTCTGCAGGTAGCATGTCGGGGCGTGGAGTACATGGCGTACATTTGATGTTTGAAGCCTTCTTCATTGACTAAACTGAAAAATATAATTAATTATATATAATATACATATATTGTAATGTATATTAATATAAACTCCAAATATTGTAATGTGTGGTTCATTTTAAATTGTATCACATATAACGAAACTGTTACCAAGAAGACAACTTGTCATTACTTCTCCTGGTGCGTCGTCTGCAGGTAGCATGTCGGCGTGTGGAGTACATGGCGTACATTTGATGTTTTTGAAGCCTTCTTCATTGACAAAAACTGAAAAATATAATTAATAATATAATATAATTACATATATTTATGTATATTAATATAAAACTCCAAATATTGTAATGTGTGGTTCATTTTAAATTGTATAACATATAACGAAACTCTTACCAAGAAGAACAACTTGTCATTACTTCTCCTGGTGCGTCGTCTGCAGGTAGCATGTCGGCGTGGAGTACATGGCGTACATTTGATGTTTGAAGCCTTCTTCATTGACTAAACTGAAAAATATAATTAATATATTATTATAATATTACATATATCTTAATGTATTTATGTATATAATATAAAACTCCAAATATTGTAATGTGTGGTTCATTTTAAATTGTATAACATATAACGAAACTGTTACCAAGAAGACAACTTGTCATTACTTCTCCTCCTGGTGCGTCGTCTGCAGGTAGCATGTCGGCGTGGAGTACATGGCGTACATTTGATGTTTGAAGCCTTCTTCATTGACAAAAACTGAAAAAATAATTAATATATATATAATAACATATATTTATGTATATTAATAAAACTCCAAATATTGTAATGTGTGGTTCATTTTAAATTGTATAACATATAACGAAACTGTTACCAAGAAGACAACTTGTCATTACTTCTCCTGGTGCGTCGTCTGCAGGTAGCATGTCGGCGTGGAGTACATGGCGTACATTTGATGTTTGAAGCCTTCTTCATTGACAAAACTGAAAAATAATTATATATATATAACATATATATTTATGTATATTAATATAAACTCCAAAATATTGTAATGTGTGGTTCATTTTAAATTGTATAACATATAACGAAACTGTTACCAAGAAGACAACTTGTCATTACTTCTCCTGGTGCGTCGTCTGCAGGTAGCATGTCGGCGTGGAGTACATGGCGTACATTTGATGTTTGAAGCCTTCTTCATTGACAAAACTGAAAAATATAATTACATATATTTATGTATATTAATATAAACTCCAAATATTGTAATGTGTGGTTCATTTTAAATTGTATAACATATAACGAAACTGTTACCAGAAGACAAAACTTGTCATTACTTCTCACTGGTGCGTCGTCTGCAGGTAGCATGTCGGCGTGGAGTACATGGCGTACATTTGATGTTTGAAGCCTTCTTCATTGACAAACTGAAAATATATTAATATATATATATAATTAACATATATTATATGTATATTAATATAAACTCCAAATATTGTAATGTGTGGTTCATTTTAAATTGTATAACATATAACGAAAACTGTTACCAAGAAGACAACTTGTCATTACTTCTCCTGGTGCGTCGTCTGCAGGTAGCATGTCGGCGTGGAGTACATGGCGTACATTTGATGTTTGAAGCCTTCTTCATGACAAAAAAAAACTGAAAAATATAATTACATATATATTTATGTATATTAATATAAACTCCAAATATTGTAATGTGTGGTTCATTTTAAATTGTATAACAATATAACGAAACTGTTACCAAGAAGACAACTTGTCATTACTTCTCCTGGTGCGTCGTCTGCAGGTAGCATGTCGGCGTGGAGTACATGGCGTACATTTGATGTTTGAAGCCTTCTTCATTGACAAAACTGAAAAATATAATTAATATATATATAATAATAACATATATTTATGTATATTAATATAAACTCCAAATATTGTAATGTGTGGTTCATTTTAAATTGTATAACATATAACGAAACTGTTACCAAGAAGACAACTTGTCATTACTTCTCCTGGTGCGTCGTCTGCAGGTAGCATGTCGGCGTGGAGTACATGGCGTACATTTGATGTTTGAAGCCTTCTTCATTGACAAAACTGAAAAATAATTAATATATATTAATACATATATTTATGTATATTAATATAAACTCCAAATATTGTAATGTGTGGTTCATTTTAAATTGTATAACATATAACGAAACTCTTACCAAGAAGACAACTTGTCATTACTTCTCCTGGTGCGTCGTCTGCAGGTAGCATGTCGGCGTGGAGTACATGGCGTACATTTGATGTTTGAAGCCTTCTTCATTGACATTGACTGAAAAATAATAATTAATATATACATATAATACATATATTTATGTATTTAATATAAACTCCAAATATTGTAATGTGTGGTTCATTTTAAATTGTATAACATATAACGAAACTGTTACCAAGAAGACAACTTGTCATTACTTCTCCTGGTGCGTCGTCTGCAGGTAGCATGTCGGCGTGGAGTACATGGCGTACATTTGATGTTTGAAGCCTTCTTCATTGACAAAACTGAAAAATATAATTACATATATTTATGAGTATATTAATATAAACTCCAAATATTGTAATGTGTGGTTCATTTTAAAAATTGTATAACATATTAACGAAACTCTTACCAAGAAGACAACTTGTCATTACTTCTCCTGGTGCGTCGTCTGCAGGTAGCATGTCGGCGTGGAGTACATGGCGTACATTTGATGTTTGAAGCCTTCTTCATTGACAAAACTGAAAAATATAATTAATATATATATATATATAACATATTTTATGTATATTAATATAAACTCCAAATATTGTAATGTGTGGTTCATTTTAAATTGTATAACATATAACGAAACTGTTACCAAGAAGACAACTTGTCATTACTTCTCCTGGTGCGTCGTCTGCAGGTAGCATGTCGGCGTGGAGTACATGGCGTACATTTGATGTTTGAAGCCTTCTTCATTGACAAAACTGAAAAATATAATTACATATATTTATGTATATTAATATAAACTCCAAATATTGTAATGTGTGGTTCATTTTAAATTGTATAACATATAACGAAACTCTTACCAAGAAGACAACTTGTCATTACTTCTCCTGGTGCGTCGTCTGCAGGTAGCATGTCGGCGTGGAGTACATGGCGTACATTTGATGTTGAAGCCTTCTTCATTGACAAAACTGAAAAATATAATTAATATATATATATAATAACATATATTATTATGTATATTAATATAAACTCCAATATTGTAATGTGTGGTTCATTTTAAATTGTATAACATATAAACGAAACTGTTACCAAGAAGACAACTTGTCATTACTTCTCCTGGTGCGTCGTCTGCAGGTAGCATGTCGGCGTGGAGTACATGGCGTACATTTGATGTTTGAAGCCTTCTTCATTGACAAAACTGAAAAATATAATTACATATATTTATGTATATTAATATAAACTCCAAATATTGTAATGTGTGGTTCATTTTAAATTGTATAACATATAACGAAACTGTTACCAAGAAGACAACTTGTCATTACTTCTCCTGGTGCGTCGTCTGCAGGTAGCATGTCGGCGTGGAGTACATGGCGTACATTTGATGTTGAAGCCTTCTTCATTGACACAACTGAAAAATATAATTATATATATAATAATTACATATATTTATGTATATTAATATAAACTCCAAATATTGTAATGTGTGGTTTCATTTTAATTGGTATAACATATAACGAAAACTGTTACCAGAAGACAACTTGTCATTACTTCTCCTGGTGCGTCGTCCTGCAGGTAGCATGTCGGCGTGGAGTACATCGGCGTACATTTTGATGTTTGAAGCCTTCTTCATTGACTAAACTGAAAAATATAATTAATATATATATAAATAACATATATTTATGTATATTAATATAAACTCCAAATATTGTAATGTGTGGTTCATTTTAAATTGTAATAAACATATAACGAAAACTACTTACCAAGAAGACAACTTGTCATTACTTCTCCTGGTGCGTCGTTTATGCAGGTAGCATGTCGGCGTGGAGTACATGGCGTACATTTGATGTTTGAAGCCTTCTTCATTGACAAAACTGAAAAATAATTTAATATACATATATTACATATATTATGTATATTAATATAACTCCAAATATTGTAATGTTGGTTCATTTTAAATTGTATAACATATAACGAAACTGTTACCAAGAAGACAACTTGGTCATTACTTCTCCTGGTGCGTCGTCGTGCAGGTAGCATGTCGGCGTGGAGTACATGGCGTACATTTGATGTTTGAAGCCTTCTTCATTGACAAAACTGAAAAATATAATTACATATATTTATGTATATTAATATAAACTCCAAATATTTGTAATGTGTGGTTCATTTTAAATTGTATAACATATAACGAAACTGTTACCAAGAAGACAAACTTGTCATTACTTCTCCTGGTGCGTCGTCTGCAGGTAGCATGTCGGCGTGGAGTACATGGCGTACATTTGATGTTTGAAGCCTTCTTCATTGACAAAACTGAAAAATATAATTACATATATATATAATTACATATATTTATGTATATTAATATAACTCAAATATTGTAATGTGTGGTTCATTTTAAATTGTATAACATATAACGAAACTGTTACCAAGAAGACAACTTGTCATTACTTCTCCTGGTGCGTCGTCTGCAGGTAGCATGTCGGCGTGGAGTACATGGCGTACATTTGATGTTTGAAGCCTTCTTCATTGACAAAACTGAAAAATTATATAATTACATATATATAATACTCCAAGTATGTAATGTGGGTTAATTTAAAGTATATTAATATAAACTCCAAATATTGTAATGTGTGGTTCATTTGAAAAATAAATTGTATAATTACATCCATAACGAAAAAATGTTACCAAGAAGACAACTTGTCATTACTTCTCCTGGTGCGTCGTCTGCAGGTAGCATGTCGGCGTTTGGAGTACATGGCGTACATTTGATGTTTGAAGCCTTCTTCATTGACAAAACTGAAAAAAATATAATTAATATATATATATAATAACATATATTTATGTATATTAATATAAAACTCCAAATATTGTAATGTGTGGTTCATTTTAAATTGTATAACATATAACGAAAAACTCTTTACCAAAGAAGACAACTTGTCATTACTTCTCCCCTGGTGCGTCGTCTGCAGGTAGCATGTCGGCGTGGCACGGTACATGGCGTACATTTGATGTTTGAAGCCTTCTTCATTGACAAAACTGAAAAAAAAAAAAAAATATAATTAATATATATATAAATAACATATATTTATGTATATAATATAAACTCCAAATATTGTAATGTGTGGTTCATTTTAAAATTGTATAACATATAACGAAACTTTACCAAGAAGACAACTTGTCATTACTTTCTCCTGGTGCGTCGTCTGCAGGTAGCATGTCGGACGTGGAGTACATGGCGTACATTTGATGTTTGAAGCCTTCTTCATTGACTAAACTGAAAAATATAATTAAGGATATATATATAATAACATATATTATGTATATTAATATAAAACTCCAAATATTGTAATGTGTGGTTCATTTTTAAATTGTATAACATATAACGAAACTGTTACCAAGAGACAACTTGTCATTACTTCTCCTGGTGCGTCGTCTGCAGGTAGCATGTCGGCGTGGAGTACATGGCGTACATTTGATGTTTGAAGCCTTCTTCATTGACAAAACTGAAAAATATAATTAATATATATATAATAACATATATTTATGTATATTAATATAAACTCCAAATATTGTAATGTGTGGTTCATTTAAAATTGTATAACATATAACGAAACTGTTTACCAAGAAGACAACTATGTCATTTACTTCTCCTGGTGCGTCGTCTGCAGGTAGCATGTCGGCGTGGAAGTACATGGCGTACATTTGATGTTTGAAGCCTTCTTCATTGACAAAACTGAAAAATATAATTACAATTATATATTTACATATATTTATGTATATTAATATAAACTCCAAATCTTGTAATGTGTGGTTTCATTTTAAATTAGTATAACAATAAACGAAACTGTTTACAAGAAGACAACTTGTCATTACTTCTCTGGTGCGTCGTCTGCAGGTAGGCATGTCGGCGTGGAGTACATGGCGTACATTTGATGTTTGAAGCCTTCTCATTGACAAAACTGAAAAATATTAATTACACATATATTTAGATGTATATTAATATAAAACTCCAAATATTGTAATGTGTGGTTCATTTTAAATTGTATAAACATATAACGAACTCTTACCAAGAAGACAACTTTGTCATTACTTCTCCTGGTGCGTCGTCTGCAGGTAGCATGTCGGCGTGGAGTACATGGCGTACATTTGATGTTTTGAAGCCTTCTTCATTGACAAAACTGAAATATAAATTAATATATAATATAATAAAATACATTTTATGTATATTTAATATAATCCACTCCAAATATTGTAATTGTGTGGTTCAATTTAAATTGTAGAAACATAATACCGAATAAGTGTTACCAAGAAGGCCAACTTGGTTCCATACTTTTCCCCGGTGCGTCGTCTGCAGGTATCATGCCCCCCCCCCGGTGGTTGGAGTACATGGGCGTACATTTTGATGTTTGAAAGCCTTCTTCAGTGACTAAACTGAACAAATATAATTCATATATTATGTAATAACATATATTAATGTATATTAATATAAACTTCCACTATGGTAATGTTGGGTTCATTGTACATTGTATAAAAATATAACGAAACTGTTACCAAGAAGACAACTTGTCATTATTATCTGGGTGTGTCGTTTGCAGGTAGCATGTCGAGGTGGGAAGTCCATGGCGTACATTTGATGTTTGAATCCTTCGTCATTGACAAATGAAAAATATAATACATTACAGTATTATGTTCATTAATATAAATCAATATGTAATGTGTGGTTCATTTAAATGGTATAAATATAACGAAACGGTACCAAGACAACTTGTCATTACTTCTCCTGGTGCGTCGTCTGCAGGTAGCATGTCGGCGTGGAGTACATGGCGTACATTTGATGTTTGAAGCCTTCTTCATTGACAAAACTGAAAAATATGAAAAATATATAATTACATATATTTATGTATATTAATATAAACTCCAAATATTGTAATGTGTGGTTCATTTTAAATTGTATAACATATAACGAAACTGTTACCAAGAAGACAACTTGTCATTACTTCTCCTGGTGCGTCGTCTGCAGGTAGCATGTCGGCGTGGAGTACATGGCGTACATTTGATGTTTGAAGCCTTCTTCATTGACAAAACTGAAAAATATAATATACATATATTTATATATATTATATTAATATAAACTCCAAATATTGTAATGTGTGGTTCATTTTAAATTGTATAACATATAACGAAACTGTTACCAAGAAGACAACTTGTCATTACTTCTCCTGGTGCGTCGTCTGCAGGTAGCATGTCGGCGTGGAGTACATGGCGTACATTTGATGTTTGAAGCCTTCTTCATTGACAAAACTGAAAAATATAATTACATATAATAACATATTTATGTATATTAATATAAACTCCAAATATTGTAATGTGTGGTTCATTTTAAATTGTATAACATATAACGAAACTGTTACCAAGAAGACACTTGTCATTACTTCTCCTGGTGCGTCGTCTGCAGGTAGCATGTCGGCGTGGAGTACATGGCGTACATTTGATGTTTGAAGCCTTCTTCATTGACAAAACTGAAAAATATAATTAATATATATATATATTACATATATTATGTATATTAATATAAACTCCAAATATGTAATGTGTGGTTCATTTTAAATTGTATAACATATAACGAAACTGTTACCAAGAAGACAACTTGTCATTACTTCTCCTGGTGCGTCGTCTGCAGGTAGCATGTCGGCGTGGAGTACATGGCGTACATTTGATGTTTGAAGCCTTCTTCATTGACAAAACTGAAAAATATAATTACATATAT